>JABWTJ010000233.1:1279797-1431320 GCA_016801875.1 Solanum sitiens | reverse complement strand
ACCATTTGACTAATTGCTATTAGTAATGTTTATATTTTTTACTTGTTAAATTGTTATATACTGTAGTTGCATTCATGACATTTTCTAATATGTATGTATAGTATATTAAGAATAGTTTATGCATAATCGAAGTCGAACTTTTTATATTCAATCCTTTTCCGGAATGATCGGAAATTTATTAGTTCGTCATGCGTCCAATGGTTGTCGTGAGTTCCAGCCCAGGTTGTCCGTTTGGGTTCCTGGTCTTTCAAAAGTCACTCTTAGTCAACTAGCGTAGATCGAAACCAAATCTTGAATTTAGTATATTTTGAACTAAGTTGACCCTCAAGGCGTATTAGGCCCACTAGAAGCCCACGTTGTGTCTATTTGGCCCATCGTTCAATAAAAAGATAATCATATTAGGTGTTTAAATTTGAAGGATGCATACGTTATTTGACAAAACATTGTCTATTGGGTTACAGAGTTAGATTATAGCTTTATTCTAATAGAAGAAGGAGCAAGTTATCATTGCAAACAAAAGCGTTAACATCCGAAGATGACAAGAAATAAAAAAGAAAGACCGTCCATGGAAGCATAGTTTAGGATTGTACCCCTGTGCGAGACTGATTATTTTGTATCCTTTTTCCCCTATTATGTATCTCCATTCAGTTTATTCGTAATACTTGTATAAATTTGGAATGTTTCAAATGATGTTATACGTCATTCAAATCTATAGGCCTTTCCTTGACACAAAAAGATCACATATATGTTTAGTACGCGCAATATTTGTTTATTTGTTATAACTATTTGTATGAATATGTTGTCTTATTCAGAGATATTCTAGTTCACTTTTCTTCAAATTATTTTTAGAACTCGTAAGCACAAATACATAGTCACTTTCAAAAGTGCATCCACATACTCTTTGAGTCTTTAGTTTTCCAACAAAATTTGAACTTCACTTTCAAATCCTTACTCTCCCATCTAAAAAAGGTCAATTTTGTAAAGTAAAAAAGGAAAGTCAAGCTACGTAAGACCTAAATTCTCCTTCGTGAGATACGTAGGCAGCCTTTCAAGGCTCGGTTCCCATTTTTGAGAAATTCTATCTTTTCCAACTCTTAAAAAGAAATTAGAGTTACATCTCAATTAAAAACCAGAAGTATGATAATGAAAGATACAATCGACTTTCTCTTGACTCAAGTCGACATTTCTGATTCATTAAGCTCAAAATAAATTAGAAAAGTTCCTATCTATTTAGTCATTTTTTTATATACGCGGGCTATTTTATCTTCAAATGAAGAAACTCTTATGTGTTTACAGTAATGTGTGTGATATTTTGTATTATTTATCATCGACACAGGTTTACACATTTGCCTTTGGATTATTTTTTCTTGTGAGGTACTCAAAATTGATATGTGTTGAAAAACTGGTTGAACATATATACTTTACAAGGTCTAAAGTTCCCAAAGATTCTTTCTCCGACCAATTTTGTCAAAAGGAAATGAAATAATGGTTGAAAATGCTGAAAACACTGATTTGACCAACATTACTGTGAACGACCCTATCATTGCTGAAAAGAACAAATTGATTGCACAATTGTACCAATAGATTACTGAAATGAGGGCTGAATGGATAAGACCGAGCTTTGACAAATCTGCCTATCATTGCCAACACTCTTACTCAAGACAACGGAAGACCTCCAGTACATTTTCCTACTTCAAACTCAAAGCCTCCCATCATTGGTTGAACAACCTCTAACCAACATCATGCTAGCTCATCATACCAAAACTTACCCACTCCTGAAAATCCATATACCAATATTTTTCAGAATATTCCTCCGGTCTATCAAATTCCTAATCAAATTGTCCAAAGCACACCGACCACTCAATGACTCAAGAAGTTTCTCAAGAAGAACATCAAAACTCATTGCAACATAGGAGTCATAAAAATAGACTTCCTTCTAGATCTAGCAAAGCATAAACATTAAAATTAAATAGTTAGATCATATTAATGACAACATCTGAGGAATCATTTTCTCTTGGCGACTAGTGATAGCATACAAACGGTTTTCTCCTCTGCCTATCCCTGAAGTAGCCCCTTTAGATGCTACTCTGTCTAGTGGAGCAACTGAAGAAGATTGGGCCTTATTGCCCCCATTTCCATTACCTTGCCATTTGTTAGGGCATTCTTTCATAAAGTGACCATTCTGACCACACTTGAAGCAAGCATTAGAGCCATCACGACACACTCCAGAGTGGTTCCTATTACACTTAGAACATGCAGGAGTCCCATTACCCCATTGTGCCACACTACCTTGGGAATGCACATGTCTAGCTTTGAATTTTGTGAATTTTGATTGTTAAACTCACCTTTGTTCCTTGGTGCAGGTGCACTGGCAGATGAGGTGCAAATCCCTTTTGCTTATGTTGTAAAGATGACCGGTTGGCATTACTCTTCTGTTGTCTGGACTCATTCCCTGTCTTAGCTTTCTTCTTTTGGAACTCATCTCAATCTCTCAACTAATATTTCTCATCCTGTTGCACATAGATCATCAACCTTGCTATGTACATATCCCTTATTATCATAATATCATTGCCCCCCTAACTTGACAAACGAGACAACCCAGCAAAAAACAGACTATTCCTGCTCCTCATGTCAGCAACCATCTCGAGAGCATAACGGGAAAGTTGGGTGAACTTAAGGCTATACGCATGCACAATCATGGATTCCTACTTAATAGTGAGGAATTCTATGACCTTTGCATCTCTTAGATCATTGGGAAATAAATGCCCTATGAAGGCACTCTCGAACAAAGTCCAGTTCAAAATCGGTGAACCCTCAGCTCTAGCCTTCTTCCATTGTTGAAATCAGTAACTAGCAACACTTTTCAGTTGGTATGCATCTAGTTCCACTCGCTCAACATCATCAACATGCATCACCTCTAATACCTTCTACAACTCTTCTATAAAAAAATTGGATCCTCAGTGACACTTGACTCGGTGAAGGTTGGAGTATCAGCCACTTCCTGACAATTCTCTCTTTATTGCCCAACTTTATTGGTCATAACTTGGCTCAACATCCGGATAGCTTCACGGAACTCAGAATTGGTGACCTTTCTTTGGGGTTGCAATTATGGTGAATTAGGTACCCCTTGTTCCTCCACATTCCTCCTTGCTGGATGACTTCTAACAACTCTTCATGGAGGCATGATCTCAAAGATACACACAAGCATGAATTAGAAGAAACTTTTTAGAGATAAACTCTAACGCACGAAATAAGTATGAAATAAGTGAGATAGTTCCTAAATGCTGGAGTCTCCTAATTATAGATGTGGTGTTCTTCATACCGATAACTTGGTCTTTACTGACATGACTTCATAGAATACTTAGGAATCTTGAACTCTCTACTCTGATATCAAGTAATTTGTCACGTCTCGAGCCTACACATGGGCGGGACTGGCACTCAAGAACCATTGTTATACCCAAGTGAACCCTTGAATTGACTTACAACTCAGCGGAAGATTTTACTCAACATATAAAATAACTTAAGAGATAAAACCATGTACCAAACTCAGAATTTTATAAAGGAAACATTCAACTGGCCGAAAAGGCAACTCAAGTCTTTAGATATTTAAAACTAAAAAAGGAAAAGACTCATGAACTAACCATATCTAACTATCTATTATGCCTCTAATAACTGAGATGGATGTGGGAACAAGACCACGACATCCTAATAAAACTAGCATGATAAAGCAAATTAAAGGGATCCTCCGAAAGCAAAGACACTCACCAACAACTTTGAAGCTCAACTGGATCAACGAAGCACTGGATGATGATCCTTGTTACCTGTATCTGCATCATAAAAGATGCAGACCAAATGGCGTCAGTACATGAAATGTACGATCATGTGAAGGGAATTCTAAAATAAGACATAAGCTTGAAAGGGAACTGAATAAACTTACCTCGTCAACTCATTTTAGTATAAAGAAGTCATAAAGAAGCAATATAAATAGAAGCTTTAAAACATGTAGATAACAACTCAGTGTATTGAAAAACACAATAGTAACTTAGTTTTGCATACGAAAATACAAGTAACTCTAACAGACAACAATCACTATGAGCTATGTGATGATACAACATCTTGCCTCACACTGTCAGGGTCGTCCTATACTTTGTCGGGGTATAGAACCTACTACTAAGTGGATACACTAGTTTATGCTAAAATCATTAAGGAATCATCTAAAAAGTATGACCCTTTCTACCCATGTTGGCGACATGTAACTAGCTCATGAAAACAATTTTGGAATTTTGTGTTTCTTCTCATCTTAAATGTAAAAACATTTATTCTTTGGGAATACTTAGTTCCCATATAATCTTTTGAAGAAATAAACTCAGCTCTACTCTTTCTCAAACTAATTGTTAAAAGTCTTAAAAAAAGTTTTGAAACTATTGTAAAAGACTTTTGAAATGACTCAAATAACTCTTCAATACTTGACTTTTAACTCTACGTTGAATTTTATTATGAATTCAAGGTTATGATTGGTGATAGGAAAGATATCGTGATGATTAAGAGTATTTTTTGATAGTTAATCATGAGAAATGGTAAAAAAATTCCTGGGAATAAGTCCGTGACGCGGAGGTGAATTCTTCGCGATGCAGAGAGAATTTTTTTTTCACCAGGGGTGCAAGTCCGCGACTCGAACTTGCGTTCCTGATTTTGTCCGACTTTTTCCGTCCTCTTTTTCTAACCTCAATTCGCCTAGAATCGTATGGTTTCTTCCTCAATAACTTATAATCGAATACCAAACAATAGTACACAAGAATCTACTAAAAACAATCTTCAAACTCATATAATTATCTCAAGAACTCATCAAAAACCTCAACAATCAATATTATGGAAGAAACTTCAATGACTCATGAAGAACTCAAATTCTTTACTTTCAAGAACAAAATTACGCTGAAAAATCATGATTGGTGCGTGGGTGACTGAACCCAGTGCTTTGTGAACTCACATACCTCTTAAGATCGAATCCTTGGCAAAACAATCTTCGAATTTGCTCAAAAACTCCAAGAACGCCTTGACTTTTCTCATTTTATCCTCTTCTCGAACTCTTTTCAAAACCCTAAGCGTATATTGGTTAGGAAAAACTGAACCAAATCAGTTTACACCCCTTATTAATTGATAAAAACAAATTAACTTGATTGGATAAGAAAAAGACCAAAATATCCCTCTTAAATTCGGGTAACTCTCCGTATCTGGACAGCCCAACCTCAAATAGTCATATAGTCATATATCTCGAGCTTGAAATAAACTCGGAGGCATTGGAAAGAGGATTCCAAGACCTTTCATTTGATATCTTATTGGCCACCTGACTCCTCCTGTACTGAAAGTTATGATCATTTGAAGTTGACCCAAAACTCATACTTAACATTAACTTGCCAAAATTTCCAAATTTACTATTTCCAAAAATAGTTCTTTCTAGGGTTGAATGTAACAATCATAATCCTTGAATTCATATTTCAAATTCAAGGTAGAGTTAAGAGTAAATCTTGAGATTTCTTTCGAGTCATTTTGAGAAGCCTTTTACAATCTTGTAAAATTTGTTTTAAGACTCGAGTACTAGATTAGAGGAGAGTTGAGTTTCGTTTTTTTCAAAATGAATTTATAGGGACTGAGTATCCCCAAAATTAAATGTTATCACATTTAAAAGAGAGAAACATCTATTTTCAAATGAGTTCATGAGGAGTTTTTGAGTATAATCTCTTTTAAGAGAACCTTTTAAGTAATAATTACACAGCTTGAGGATGAAGAAATGTTTTTAAACATATGAGGTGAGTTATATGTTTGGGAGTAAGTATTGAGCACCGACATACAAACGAGTTCATACAACTGAAAGTTCTCATAAAGCATGTTGCCAACGTGGGTTGAAAGGATCATACTTTTTAGTTGATTCCTTATTGCTTTTTAAGCATATCTTAGTTGGATCCAATTAGTTGAGGATGTATTATACTCCTCATAGGACAATTTTGGCATCGTGGGCGGAGTGATCTATCATCACATAACTCATAGTGATGATTGTCGGTTAAATAATCTCCCAAATTGAGTTATTTTGTATCTTTACATACAAACAAAGTTATTATTGTATTTTAAATACATTGAGTTGTTATCTACTATTTTAAATGCTTTATATAAACTACATCTTCATTGTTTTTTTATACTACATTAAGTTGAGTATCCATGAATTGAGGTTGAGTTGAGTAGAGTCGAGGTGAGTATGTTTCCTTCTTTCAAAGTTCAAGATTTTATGTTATATTTAGTGTTCCCCTTACATGCTCGTGCATTCAATGTAGTGATGTTATTTGGCCTGCATCATGAATACACGAGATCAGAGTAATCAACATGCGCTTCATTGATACCAGTTGCAGTTTCAAAGTTGTTTGGTGAGCCTCTTTGCTTCCAAAGGATCCCTTATTTCTTTCCATTTATTTCAGTTTTGTTAGAATGATCGAGAATTTTTTTTTGACATCCTCATAGCATTAGAGGTTGAGAGAAGTCTTTTCATTTCCAATGTTTAATGCTTGAGTTGCCTTTTTTTGTCCAGTGAATGTTTTATACAAAACATTTTGAGTATCTATTTTGAGACATTGAGTTATAAATTTATTTTATTGTTGAGTAAGTCTTTCACTGAGTATTGAGCCAAGTGAAGGGTTCACTTGGTCCAGAAATGATTCTCGAGTGTCGACCACGTTCAGTGTATAGGCTCTGGGCGTGTCAAAAGCGACGGACAACAGGACCCGCCCATTGCTTTTCTTTAATTATATTTTTCAAAAAAATTCCAAAAATCCTCACATAAAACACATAAAAGCGAAGGATTAAAGGACCCTATCTGTCGCTTTTCTTGATTATTTTTTTAAAAAATGTAGATAAGCGACGTGCGAAAGGACCCTGTTCTTTGCTCTTCCAAGATTCTTTTTTCAAGAAGTCAGAAAAGAGACGGATAATACCACCCTGTCCGTCGCTTTTCTGTAGTGTTTTTGACAATGGAACCGAGAGTTTTTGCTGCCCACTTGCAAATTAAATTCAATTCAATTCATCTCATTCATATAAATCACACAAAAAACGTGCTACATAAAATATAAACTAACAAACTTTATTAACCATTCAAAAGTATTTGAATCACAATTTTAAGGCTAAACGACATTGTTCTTCGTTCTTGAAAATATATTTGACCAACATTTTGACTAAAAGTGACGGACTTAACTACACTGGCCGTCACTTTTCAAAAGTCTTTGATCAATCATTTTGAACAAAAAAGCAATAAACTAAGATATGATGTTGCCCGTTGCTAATTAAAAAATAATTAATAAATTAAAATTACTCAAAAACAACAGACTGGTTATTGTTTTACTTAAAATGATTATTTTTTAGAAAAAGTGACAGACGACATCTCTACTTATATTAAATAAATAATTAATAACTATACATTCTTTTGGCGCAAAAATCCGCCAAACAAAGCGATGGGCTAAGAGATGTCGTTCGTAGCCTTTTGCAAAAAACATATTTTTTTTAATTAAAAAGTGACTGACATTGTGACAAATGGCGTCGCTTTTTGGAGTTTTATTACTAATAAAATAAGTAAATATAAACTTTTCAATGAATTTACAAACAATATTTTATAGATAAACTATACTATATAAAAAGTATATTATGATTGTTATTTGAGATAAGTATTAAAAATCAATAATGAAGAAACAATGTATTATAATTACTGTTCAAGAAATATCATTACACCAATAATAAGAAAATATGGTTCAAAACAAAAAAAGTTTAAGAAAATAAATGAAAAACGTTTGCCTACGTTTTTACGCTCAGGCCTTACGTATTTATGCTCAAGGCTTACGCCTAAAATTTTAAAACTAACGCCTTATGGATCTACGTCTATAATTTACGCCCCAAAGCATTTTTTATATGCCCCGCCCCGAGACTCGCCTTGGGACTCACCCCAAATTCCTTTTTGAAAACACTGTTTCCAAGTATGTAAGGTCATCATAGTGTTAGAGTTGTTCATCCTCTCACACTGCATCTACTTTCGAATCAGTAAAAGAGAAATCTATGTTTCTATTCCTTGATTTGAGTATTCTTGAGATGAGTTTATTTTGAGTTCTTGAGTTTCTGATTCTTTTTGAAATTCAATTCTTAATTATATTGAATTTCTCTACGTTATACATTAATATTCTTGAGTTGATTCGTTCAAGTCTATATTTCAATATGAACCGTATGAATTGAGTATCCTTGAGATGAGTAGTACTATTGAGTTCTGAGTTCTGAGTATTGAGTCTTCCATATTATTATTAAGATCGTTGAGTTTATTCGTTTATATCTATATTCAGCATGAATCCTATTTTGAGTTATTAATTTTAAGAATCTATTAGAGCCAATATTTTCACTTTAAACTGAGTTTTGAGAAAGTAAAGAGAAGTTTGAGAAAGAGTTTTAAGCATGATTTGATCAAGTGTATAAGGGAACTAAGTATTTTCCAAATGTTTCATTTTTATGTGAAGAAACAAAGTATTATCTTGAGAAAAGTAAACGCGATTTTAGAAAGATTGAGTACAGTCCAGTTACCTCTTAAAGAGGCCCTTTTGATTAATTATCTCAACACATGAAAAGTATTTTTACATTGAGCAAAGTGAAACTTTGTTTTCTTAAGGAGTAATGAGTTTATAAATATTTCAGAGCAGTTACCTCTTTTAAGAGGATTGTTTGAGCAATTATCTCAAACCATAGAAAAAGTATATTTTATACATTTGAGCATGAGTAGAGTAGTATTTAGCACTGATATGAGGATGAGTTCAAACAACTCAAAATCCTCATAAACCATGTCTTGCCAACATGGGTACAAAATCATACTTTTTAGATGAATTCCTATTTTTTAGTGGATCCACATAGTTGAGGTGTTCTATACTCCATCAAGGTATACGAGAGCTCTGACAGCGTGGGTGAGACGTTGTACCATCACGTAACTCATAGAATCTCCCAAATAAGAGTAAATAATATTTTTATTTTTTTTTATATACATTCTTTATTTGATATCTTTTATTTTTGAAGCTTGAAACATGTGAATTTGTTGTTACTCCGTTTGTTATCAATAGGCACTTCGTTGATACCACTTGCATTCCAACGAGCTTTGGTGAACCTTCTTACTTTTTGGAGGGCTTCAGACTTATTTTTTGTTTTTGTTAAGTCGTCCTGGGTTATGTCTAAATATCTATCTTAGTATTAGAGGCTTCACAGATAGTTAGATGTTGAGGAGTCTCTTGTTATTTCCCCTTGTTGTTGAGATGTTTTGAGATCTTGAGATAATTGAGTTATGTGTTGAGTTTGATTTAGGCTTTAAGATTAATTATAAAATTGAAGTTCCAAGTTTTATTTGGGTAAGTCTTCCTCTAATTAGTCAGATAAGGATTTGCTTGGCGATCAACGATGATTCTCGAGTGATGACCACATCCGCGGTGTAGGCTCGAAGTGTGGCATTCATGAGTTCTGATAAACCCAAAAACTTTGAAGTTCAATAATAAGAATTTTATATTGAAAAATCATGAAAAACTTCTGTGTAATGAAGATTTAAGGCCAAGAACGCTTACCCAAATGTTTGAACTCGAAAAACCTCCTTGGAATTTCTATACTAAACTTCTCAAAGCTCAAAAAAATGAAAATATGAGAAAGAAATTTTGTATTTAGAAAAGTAGAACTGCTAGTCATTTTGCTATATGTGACCATGGACTGAGGACTGCAAAGGAGGAGGTCAACCATAAGCAACCCTTCGCGAATACGGACCCTCTTTCGAAAACACGTATGTCAAAACCCCTAACCCTCCGCAATCGTGGACTAAGGCCCATGAATGCGGAGGCCAACATCCTAACTCTTCGCGATTAGGGTTAAGCCTGCACAAACGCAGAGGTCCCTATATGTATCCTTTTGCTCTCATGGTCACCATTTCCAAAAACACTAAAAAGAGGGCACCAGAACAACAAACCAACAACACACACTAAGGCAGATGAATCGCCAAATAGACACTCATAACTTGTATGAAATTTCGTGCATACAAATAAGATATGTTATCCTACTAAATTCGACGTTTTTGACTCAGTTAAATCGTCAAATTACGGATTCAAGTTTTCTTGACCCAAAACACGTTTAACTCGCAATAAACGGACTTTTACCCAAAATATCAATTTCTTTCGGAACCTTTGAAAATATAATCAGGACCTCACATAGGCTTAAAATCATTTCTTGAATCCAATGAAATCATTGAAAATACAATCCGAGCGTCCGAACTCTAGATGTTGACCAAATTCAACTTTTGAGATTTCAAACTCAAGGACTTGATTCTAAAAAAAAACCTTTGAAATTGGAAACAACAAGACCTATAGACCCAATTCTGCATTGTTAAGATGATGGAATCGACAAAATTCCATTTTAAGATTGTAATTCCGACAAAAACCAAATGCTTCAAAACTTAAAAACTTTCAAAAATCACAAATTTTCTATTCAAAACCAACCTCAAAAACTGATCAAATATGATTCGTGAAAATTATTGAGAGATGTAAAATGATTTTTTTAAAAACTTTTTATAAAAATGACCTTTAGGATCATTACAAGCATAATTAAAATATATTGACTATCAAAGATATTAATATGACCAAATTTTTATTTACATAAAATAAATTGCTCAAAATTAGATATACTATAAAAAGACTCAAGCAACACAAAACACGGATTGAAAGATGGAAAAAATCTGAGATTCTACCTCTCTTTACGAGTGAGTTATTTTGCCGGTGATTATTCTTCAATTTTGACAGTTGATTCTTCTTTGATTTGACCATTGATATTACTTTAATGTCACGGTCGATTCATCGATTTAGTGCACTACAAGAAACATGACCTTTAGCGACCAATACTTAACGAAGGGAAAAGAATCCAGCTGTTATAAGTGTACTTATAACGACTATTTTATTTCGGTGGTTAATAGATTTTTTGTTCAATTTTAATTAATGAATAATATTTGTTTCTTAAAATTAATAATAGGATAAATTAGCTAACTAGTCAAAATCCTTAACATAATTGTTAAAAACATCTACACTTATACATAATTATTAAAAATGTCAAAATGTCAATATTTTTAGCAAATAAATTATATCCTAATATTATTCATTTGCCTTCCTTTTCTTTCTCAAATTGGGCCCACTAATAAAAGACCTCATTATCCATTTTTCTCTCTCTAATTTTTTTACCCAAATTATATATTTCTCTTTCTCTCGTTTCTCCTTCTCTCTCACGATTTCTTCCATTGTTCCATAGCTTCTTCATTATAACAAGGAAAAGCCCGGTCGTCGTGGGTACACTCCAGAGATCATTCACAAAGCATTGATTGAGACGCCAGAGCACAAAAAGGACTACCAAGACTTGCCTCCTGATAGAGTGTTGGCAGAGAAGTACCTTGTGTCAACCCTTGCCTCTTAGTGAATTCATATTTTATTCTATACAGAAAATACTTACTAGTTCTTCAACTTTGATTTGAAAATGGTTATTGAAAAAATATTTGAAAATAGATCTGGATCGTATTTTTTCTGTTAGATCTTCACTAGGAGATCTTCATAATTACTATTCGAATATTGTATTTAAATGTTAAATGGTCATTGAGGTATTCAATTTTGTTAATCTATAATATGTTTGGGATAGAAAAAAGTGATGAATGATTGAATTGTTTTGATTCTTTTTGTATGTTGAATGCTTGAAATACAAAATAATTTGAAATCCTATTTAGTAGATGTTCTATAAACTAGACATTGAATACAATATTTTTAGAATACATAACAAATAAGAAATACATTTTTTTTTAAAAATAGAAATTTTGATTGTTACTATGATTGTAAATTTGTATGTTCTGATGACTGAAATACAAATATTGTTGGAATTTTAAGTAAAAAATATACAAATCAATGTTGTATCCTTTCTAAATGAACACGAGTTTACATAAGTATATGGATACAAATATGTTTCTTTAGTAACTACAAATCCAAGGTATGAATACAAACTAATAAAGAAATACAAATGGCATTATACAAAGTCAAACATGAAAACCATAAAGAATACAACTACATGTATCATACATGTATGAATTAATACAATCAATTACTATTTAAATTAAAATTGATGAAAATTCTAAGTGATATGTTTCTTTTTTTAAAAATATCATCTCCCATGATTTTCTCCTTTTTGTTATTAAATAATGTACTCTTTCAAATCAAAACAAATAAAAAAATCAGAAGGATAACAAAGTAAAATATTGACATTTTTAATAAATATCAAAATGTTGATATAAGATCCCATTAAATGCTAAAATATTGACATTTTGATAAATTTTCCATAACAATATCCGCTCGTTAAACTAAAGTAATTGATTAAAAACTAAGCCCACTACCTTTTCCCCAATTTTCTCCAAACCCGAGATATATAAACATCAAAATTCTCCCATTTTATCCCAAAAATATATTAGGTTTTGTTAAAAGGAATGGAGTTTCTGCCAAAATTCTTTCAATTTGACGATTTGGAGCCGATTCAATCTCAATCGGCGATGAAGACCCCAGTAAGTGAGCATCTTAATTACATCTATGGAGATTAAGGGTCGGAGATTACCCTAAAACCTAGAGACGTGATTCAGGGCGTTGGATATGGATATGGTATTCTCTTTTTTTCATCTATTGCAGTTTTCGCGACCATTTTACATCAAAGTAAGCTATTTTATTGAACTGTTTGGACTACACATCAACATCAGTAGTTGCACAAATGAACTAGCATTCTTATTTCCTTCTCATCTAGGTATAATTCTGCAGTTTTAACCATCAATTGCAGTTGGAGAACACAGAGTTTGTCTGATCATAAATTTATTCACTATGTTTCCAGTAGGGTTCTTTTTACATGTTTTTCTGTCTTCTTGTTTTTATTAATATTTTGGTCTGCTTGTGTTATTAAACTTAGAGATATTTGGTGGTATCTTGAGTAAATTGAGGGATAGGTGATAAAAAAGTCTTGAAATTAAAATTGATGACGAAAAAAGTTTTGACCAAGTAAAACTCTTTTAATTAGTGATTAAGATAATTATGGTCTAAAATATAATATTTAAAACTTTTAAAAATATTCAAAATAAACCCTATTTCTAATTTCAAAATGTTTGAAAAGTTTCCCTCTCTTCTTAAATTTTAAAATATAAAATCTCTTTCAAAATTTCTTTCTCCCTCTTCTTCCTTCTTTCTTTCTTTCTCTTTCCACATTTCTTCTTCTTCTTCTTCTTCATCATCATCATCATCATCATTTCTTTTTCTCTTCTTCCATTTACGTGTTCTTCTTTGTTGTTGCTATCGTTATCGTTATTATTTATTATATTTTATTACGTTTTATTTTTTTCTCTTGTTGATCCTATTTGTTTAAATTTTTTGAAGTTGAGTCATTGTTTTCTTTAAGAAAATCAAGCAATAGTTGAAGTTATCGCAATAATTGTTGAAGTTATTCTAGCAACTGCTAAAGTTTATTCAGCAACTATTGAAGTTATTGTAGCAACTGTTGAAGTTTTTTCAGCAGCTGCTCAAGTTTGTACAGCAACTGCTAAAGTTGTTACACGAACTATAATAATTATTGTAGCAAGTGAGATAAAAAGAGAGGGTGGTGGAGTGGAACAATGAAGGTGGAGGTGATGATTGTTGTGGAGGCAGAAGTAAAAAATAAGAAGGTGGCAAAAATGGTGGTAAAAGGGGAAGAGAAGAATAAGAGAGTGATGGCAATGGAGGAAGAATTGATGGTTGTGGTAGAGGAGGAAGCGGCAGAAGGGTGGAGAGGAGGGATGGGGTGGTGGAGGGGGGGAATAGGGCTTTTATGTAATAATAAAACTTGAGGGTTTTTAAATTAGTGTCATTAGCTCTAATTTTAAAATTGTCACCTACACTTAATAATTAAAACTAGAGTCAGTCTTTTTAGATTTCAAAACTTTTTTGTCACCTATAATTCATTCTCCCTGGTATCTTTGGTTGAAAATAAAGGTGGTGATTGAATGTGATTATTGAATGATTTGGTTAATCCTTTCTGCCATTCTAGAGCTAAACTAAGTATTTTTTTGCACCCAAAGTGGCAGGCTGTGATGCTTTTGAATTTAAGGAGAAAGATGATTAATTCTATTTCAAGTGGAGGCTTCTAAACCCATGAACTAGATAAGAAATAAATATTTATTTCTGATGTAATAGTGTATCTAATATAGTACTCTGAAATAGAAGAACCTTTGTTCTACACATACACATTTAGTATGTTGCATGGTTAAAAAAAACATATGATTGAAAAAGAAAGAGTAAGATTGTTTAGGCATCGAAAGAAAATGTTATAGAGAGAGCAAACTCACTATGCATTTGGAGTGAAAGAAATTAGAAAATTGCAAACACCCAACCAAAAGACAACTTATTTTATGAAGTCTGGTGGAGACCTTTTCCCTCAAATAACAACTAATAATGTCAAGAACTATGGGACACATTGGAGCTATGCTTTATGGGAATTCTATTTCTGCAATGACTACGTAAACTAACAGAACATAACTAACGAATTTCTAGTTTCACTGTTTAGAAATATAACAAGTTTACTCATATAAGTATGTGCAAGTGGTGTGCTTTTAAGACAATGTTGTTCATTATATAGTAGAGAATATCTACAATACATGTTACATAGTACAGTAAGTTGAAACTATAATGAAATATATGTAGTTTATAATTTTGAATTTTTATGTTGTACTATCATCTGAAGATACGAAAGTTGTTCGCACAATGTTTTGTATCATCCTTTCGAGCTGAATTTCTTGACAATCCTTGTATATTCCTTTCTCCATTTTTATTAGTAGTTTAATTTTAATTTAGAAGTGTTTGCAATAAGTAAAAATCACATGTACAGAGGTTTTGATTTTTCTGTTCCATGAAGTGAATATATTTATAGACTGATTTGATGAAGACACGATGAATAAGCCTTTGCTGCAGCTTTTTCTTATGATCAGGAGCAATATTAAGAGGTTTTATAACTTATTCTGCTAAGTAGAACTTGAGTTCAAATAAAGTTTTGTACGTGCCGATTTCATTGCCGCCTATTGTTATCCCTTTTGAACATTATGGTTTGTTACTTTTCATCTTGTTATGTTTATTCTTATTCTTATCCTAATTTCCACGAGACAAGTACTGCATATTATGCACCCTCTACCTTAGATACAAGTACATTTTTATTTTCAATAACTACTTTCATACAAATATGAACATTAGTTTTAATATGTTGACAAATTCTCGGTGATATTTTTATAATCAGGTAAGATAGAGTTATCTTGAGACAAGGGTCTTTTGGAAACAACCTCTCTACCTTCATGAGGTAGTGGTATGGTATGCAACACTCTATCATCTCTAAAACCTCACTTAGTGAGATTATACCGGGTATGTTTTGTTGTTGTTGCTTTTTTATTATAATTTCTTTAAGACTTGATTGAAGGTTGGATTAAGAAATATGTATAAAATCAAGTTCAGGGGAATGAAGTCAAAAAGATGCAGAATGTTAAGTTGTACAAGTTGCTATTACTATACAATTTTACATATTTCTCAAGAATTCGATATAAATTCTCTTTCATTTAAGTTCTTTAGGAACTAAACCTATACTTGTTGTGATATGACGTCATTCCAATGTTGTTTGTACAAGATTTGTTTATGAAAAATGAATAGTTCGTATAATTTAAGAATGTTGTCTTATCCAAAGAAGGCAAGAGAGTTGGTTCCATATTATCACGGGGTAGAGAGTTGGTTTTGTCTACTATGGCTTTATTATTTAGTACTTGCTATTAGTAGCACTAACCTGAAAAGGGAAAATGTATTTTTGAGTTATGATAAGAGAGAGGCTCACATGACACTCTTTATTTGGGATATGTATAAAATTTTAAGAACTGGTTAATACTCATTATATATGAGAACATTTAGTTTCATATTTAACCAAAAAAGAGGAGAAAAAGAATTGTAGTCACTACGTAAAGAGATGATTAGCATTGAGCTACGATAACATAATATCAATGATACTGCAGAAAGGAATCAGAGAACTCAGTGGTTGTTGAGTTATACTAAACAACCAAGTTCTTATAATTAACTCATCAACTTAGTTATTGAAACTTTTTATCCTCATAAGAACTACCATTTTTCTTCAAACTTAAAGCTATGCCAAGCTTGGCCTCTTCTCATTCTTCTAGGATTATTCTCAATCCTTAGTTGGTGAATAAAATATAAAGATAACATTTTCAAGCATGACTACCATCAAGCTTATCTCTTACCAATTTCTCAGTGTCTCGGGTGTAACAAATAAAGACAAGGTGCCAGTTTTTGAATTGTGTGTGGCCAACTGATCACTAATCTTAAGTCGTTAGACAGAGACACTATTATGTACTCTTAGTTACATTTAAGTAAATTATCTCTTGTTCTCATGTGCGAACTTGATCTTTTCATCTCTAAAATACGTAACTTTCTTGATAATAGGTGGTAATGGCATTTAAAACATAAGACCTCTACTTACTTTGTTATTATGTTAAATTGTGACCTATATTTTTAACGGTTCAAACTTGTAATTGGTTAAATAATTTAGCACTAATATCTCTTCCTTTCATTTCTCGTAATGTTGAATTAAAAGGAAACCTTCTTGTAGAGTAGGAAATGATATACTTACAAACCTTGATCCCTAACGTTGCTTAATTAAGTGTCAAAAAGATCCATCTCCTTTTTTGTTTATTTTGAAGCATCTATCTTTTCATTTTAATTATTCAAGATAGTAGTGTTGGAGTTCCAATGTTGATATATGTTTTTATGGGGAGTTTGTGAGAGCTTGTGCAGTATGTTGATGATTAATGTAGGCTTGATAAAAAGTGAGGCATTAGCACATATGATAATCATGATGTTTCCACATAAAGAGAAAGATTGCCTCTAATCTAGACTACTTGCACTTGTAATTTGTGGTACAATTATAACTTGTTGAAACATGCTTCTTGCGATACCCCTCTTATATTTCTCAGGTATGAATACAATATAAGAAAAATCAAATGACATGGATGTATAATTAGTGTGACTTCCTATTGATGTAATTGTTCACTTCTTATTGCATATCTTTTGTTGTGATAAGTCCAGACTTCAATATTCAAATTGAACTTTTCTTATTCAAAGAAAAAGAGAAAAACTCTCTTTGGACATTTCCATTCAACTAAATTAAGTTTTCTTATCCAGTAAATTTAATTGGATAGTTCATAAAGTTGTATTTATTTTATTTTTGGTTAATTTTGATTTTGTAGAAAAAACTAGCATCTGTTACTAAACTAACATGTACTTTTTCTTTTTACAGATAATAAAATTTGGAATCTTAAGAATCTATCCACAAATAAAGTGCAGATCAGCAAGTCAACAACTAAAAGTATTGAAGAACAAGTGAAGACTAGAGACACAATTGTGTATTTTATATAGAGGTTGCTAAATATGTTTCCATTTCTATCTATTTTTGTATTTTATGTGTTTAATAAATATTATAAAGTTGATAGATATACTTTTGATAATATGATAATTTAGTTCTTTGGAATTTTCTATGAATCTTTATATGAAATAACATTTCTCAAAAAAAAATTAATGTGCTTTGTATATATATATATTTACAATAATAATCATGTAATAATTAAACTTTGAGTTGAAACTTTGCAAACAATTTAAAAATATAATACTCTTTCACTAAAATAACTGATAAGAAATATATTTACCTCTATAATCTAATGTTATTAACTACCGACATGTTAATTAGTGAAAGGAAATGTTGGTCGCTAAAAATTACATAAAGCGATCTTTTGTTGTCGCTAAAGGTTTTTAACGACAGAACTTGGAATCCGGTCGTTAACTTTTAACAGCGGATCTTTTAGCGACCGGTGACGACCATTATTTTCCTGTCGTTATATGTTAATAACGACCGAAATATGATCTTTAGCGACCAAATTTCCCCTCGCTAAAAGTAATTTATCTTGTAGTGGTGATTTTGTCGATATCTCTATTGATTTTATCATTTTCTCCCTTATGCTTGAACACAATTGTGAATGGGAGCCTAAAAATAAGCATGTCCTTTGATACGTCGTTCATTTTGTTGTTGTTATTAATTTGATTGTGATTTCAAAGATTTAACGACTATTGTTTCTATACAAATTTATGTCCACATTTAAATACTTATTTAATCAAAAAATTTGATCAATTTTTCAAAAATAAATTTTAAATTTCACACACAGAACTTTAATTTTTACAAATAAATTGCATGTTAGGAACAAATTCAAATATTCAAACAATTTAAATTTATAGTTAAACCGAAGCTTCTTGTCTTGTTCTATTGTGGAGTTATTTTACTAACAAGTACAACTTTGGACTAGAATTATATATCTATAATATTTTTCTCAAAAAAAGAATTATTAAATTCTATATAATAAAGGGTCAATTTTACATTCATATTATATGGAGTATTATATAGGACTATAGGAGTAATTGGCAACAAGAAAATGCAGTGGGTTGGAATGTGCCATGTGGCAGGCTGGCAGCATATACAGATATTAATGCACTGCAAATTAAAAGCAAATAATTTAGGGAAGTGGACAAGTATCCAATTTGAGGACTAGCCCAATTTTATTTTTATTTTTTTTTGGGGGGTGGGGGGGTGGGGCTGGGGAAGGTTAAATGGGTTGGTTTGGATATGTTATTATTCAAAATTAAAATTAGAATTAAATAATCTAATTGCTTTTAATGTTATCAAATCAAATCAAATCAAATATAATATATATTTATTTATTTGATTCTTTTTAGTTTCGATTTGATCTGGTTTGGTTACTCGGTTATTGATCATAAATAAAAATAAAAAAAATAATCCATTCAAAACGTTAAAAAACTAATAACAATCCATTCAAAACGAAAAATAGTTAGAATGATTGATATTACATAACTTTCGATCATTAAATTTACTTATGTGAGTAAAGCTTCATAATTTATTTTTTTTGGCAATCAATGTGAATATTACCATTAACAGAAAAATCACTTACAATCTAAGAGCATCCAGCCCTCAGTACATCTACGGTATATTGAGGAGTGACCTCAGCAACTCTAAACTAATTACATAATTCCTGCCAAAACATTCTACATCTATGCGCTCGTTTTGTATGCTTATACATTCCTATCCTCTCTACAATATCTCGAATTATTCCCTCCACTGTGTTAGCATGTAGTATGTGTACTCCTTTAAAGTGCTTCCAGTTTCTCGCTTTCCAGATGTAATATACCATTGCTCCCCATATAGCAACCACCATTTCCTTTTTAAACTTTTTCCAGTGCTTCAACTTAATCAGCTTCAATGTAGATTTTAACTCTCTTGCAGGCATTGAGATGTTGGTCCATTTTAACACCGCAGCTCTTACCTTAGTAAAATACTCACACTCTACAAACAGGTGTCTGTGCGTCTCCAGCATACCTTGTTGACACAAGCAACATCTATTGTCTTCTACATTTATTCCCATATTTAGTAGTCTTTCCTTTGTAAGCAATTTGTTTTGCATTGCTAACCACATAATAATCCTCTGCCTAGGTAATGATACAGAGTTCCAAACTAACTCAGCTACCTCAAGTTTATCTTGACTGCCAATCAAATCATGATATCCACTTGTAATTGAATACTTCCCATTAGCTGTAAGGTTGAATTTTTCCTTGTGTATACCAGTGTTGCATCTTATCTTTCAAGGAATTTATTTTCCTCCAATACCAACTACTATCAGCTGGTACTTTATGTGACCAAACTGTATCTGCTTTTATATATATTCCATGCACCTCTTTCATCCATAGTGATTCCTTTCTCATAGCCAATTGCCACAGAAGCTTACCTACAGAAGCTACATTCCATTTACCACATCCTTTGATATTCATACCACCCTGCCTCTTTTGAAAACAAACTTTCTCCCAAGAAACCAAAGATACTTTCCTTTTGACCTCATTACTTCCCCACAAGTTTTCTCTACATTTCTTATCTACCTCTTTAACTACACTTTGCGGTAAGATGAACACTGAACCCCAAAAACTATGGATTGAGAATAAGACTGCCAGTAGCACTTGAAGTCTCTCTGCATAGGAGAGTTGTTTGGCATATGTATGCTTTATCCTGCTAGTTATTTTCTCAACTAGCTGATGGCATTTCAACTTACCCCACCTCTTTGCTGTGAGTGGGAGTCCCAAATATCTAATGGGAAAAGCTCCTTGTGTAAATCCAGTAATAGCCAGTAATTGCTCCTTCACCTGTTCAGTCACACCTGCTAAGAATAAACTTGACTTTTCCATATTGGCCACAAGTCCAGTGATAGCACTGAAATGTAGTAAAGCCTCCATAATTCTAGCAGTAGATTTAATATCTCCTTTACAGAAGATCATTAAGTCATCTGCAAAAATCAGGTGATTCAATCTAAGATTTTTACACATTGTATGAAACTTGAAATTCGGCAAATATGACATGCTTTCGACTTAGAAGAAAGAGACTGTGATATATTTAATCCCACACAGAATTGTCATAGACACTCATATATATGAAATAAATAAGATAAATGTTCTCACCTTGGACATTTTTGCTTTCATAAGTAAATTATAAATAAATTTTGATGAAAACATATATAATATCTATCAAATTATATATAAATAATTTTATGTATGTATCATAATAATGTATGTATATAATTTATCAGTTCGATTCGATTCGGTTATTTATTCTGTTTTTCTAACAAAATTATAACAAATCCAAATACTATCTGTTTTTAAAAAACATCTAAACCCAAATCAAATTAAATTCAAATCAAATCATTTATAGAGCCGGTTTGGTTAGATTTTTCAATTTTATTCCAAAACCGTGAACACCATAGTCTCAGAAGCGGGCTCAATCGTCATTAAGGGGTGTTAATGGCGGTAGTAAAAGTTATGATAATAATCCTTGTAGGACTAGAACTTACAACCTCAAGAATCTTTTGTTACACCTTAACGACTAGACTAACCTTTCACTCGTATCAAGATGTGTCAATACTTTTATATATATACATACATACATACATACATACATATATATATATATATACATATATATATATATATATATATATATATATATATATATATATATATATATATATATATATATATATATATATAATATAACCAAAAAATTTCGACATACATAGTGTAAATTTCCGATAAAGAGATGTCACTTGACACCCTTGACTAAAGATGGATCCGCCCCATATAGATTCAACTGATGATGCTACTTTTTCCTTAATTAAAAATCTTAAATTCAAGTTCTTGATGTAAAAAAATCTTGATAAAGGCAGTATCCCCCATTCGAGGCCCTACTCGTTCAAATTAGAGGAACTTTCACATATAGTCACTCAAAAACAATATAATTACTCTCCATAACTATAATTTGATAATTACAATTCGTAACTACATGTTATAGATAGGAGAGAGGCAAGCGAGACTGGGAGAAAGGGGAGAGAGGCAAGCAAGACCAGAAGAGAGAAGAGAGGGGCGAGCGAGAGAGGGAAAAGAGTGGGAGAGAGGTGAATTGTGTGTGTATATTGCTTAGATAATTGTATATTATACATATATATTTGTATAAATGTCAAGAGAGATTGGGAGAGGGAGGAGAGAGACGAGCTAGATTGAGAGAGAAGGAGAGAGGCGAGTGAGATTGGGAGAGAGGCGAGCGAGATTGGGAGAGAGGTGAGCGAGAGAGGGCAGAGAGAGGGAGAGAGGTAAATTTTATATGTATATCGATTAGATAATTGTATATTAAACATATGCACTTGTATATATGACAAACAAGATTGAGAGAGAGGGGGAGATGCAAGCAAGATTGGGAGAGGGAGGAGAGAGGCGAGTGAGAGAGGGAAAAGAGTGGGAGAGAGGTGAATTGTATATGTATATCGGTTAGATAATTGTATATTATACATATGTATTTGTATATTCTGGCGAATTATATATATACAAATGTGGCTAATTATACAAACTCGAAGTCAGCCCACATAATTAATGTATAATGTTAGTGGCGAGTGGTAATTATAGCAAACTATAGCTATGATAAGTAACTAACAGGGGCGGCTTAATATAATTCGAGGCCTAAAACAAAATTTATTTCGAGGCCTAAAATCTTAATAAACTTTATATGTATTTATTTATTTTTCTAAATTTCTAGATGTAAATTAATACTTAATATCTTTATATAAATGTTTTTTTCAAATACTTTTTTATTGAGACAATTATTAACAAAATTATATAAGTAATAAGTTAATAAACATTTAAGATAAGAGCTAGAATCATAAAATCCGATTCAAAAAGTTGATAACTTGGTATACCTACTTTAATATGAAAATTAACAAAGAAATAAAAAAAATTATAATATACTTTGTTCAACACTTTTCGACTAATAATTCATATTTTTGATGTATTAGAATAACAAATCTTGATTTTAAAAAAAGTTGATAACTTCCTTTTTTTTAAAAAGTTGATAACTTGGTTTGATGTATTAGAATAACAAATTTTGCATCATTTCTATTTGAAAATATATGTTTACAAAAATACCCTTCACACTTTATTTATTTTTACACTTTCTTGCAAGTTGAAACAAAGTCATTTGTTAAAACATCATTAACTCCTCTTCTTCTTCTTCTTTTTTTTTTTCAAAAATAATATTAAATAGTTGTACTATTTGAGTCAAAATATTTTTGTGAAAAGTTGAAAAAGAATTTTTTTTATCAAATTTATATCGACAATAGTAACTTTTCTTATTAAATTATGTTGAAATTAGATTATTATTTTTTTACAAAACATATATTTAAGAGGTTATAAAGTCTATTAAACACCAACAAAATTAAAGGACATAGAAAAATAAATGAAAATAAAAACACATGACAACAAAGAAAATTAAAAGAAAAGAAAATGTTTAGGAAATGTTTCAAAAAGGCTTTGAGGGTAGTTTTGTAATTATTTAATCTAATGCAAGTTTTAAATATAATGCATTGCATAATATTTTTAGAAAAAAATTGTTTAAAAAAATACCCTCCACAAATATGGTGGAAAGGATATAAAAAAAGTTTTTAAGGCCAATTGTGTCTTTTATAATGTTAATGCATGCATTAGAACCCATTGCATTACTAATGCATTGAAATAGATGGTATTAGTAATATACTCTTTAATACACAATAGAGTGTATTACTAATACAAGCATTAGTTATGCATAGGTTAGAAAAGTGTACCAAACAAGGTACTACTTATACATCAAGCTAATGCATGTATTATTTTCTCTAATACACTCTACCAAACGACCCCTAACATTGTTATCTCCGGTATTTAGGTTTGCAAAGTGGAAACAGTAAAGATGAAACACAAAGATAAAAAGGGAAAAATAATTCGAGTCCACAAAATAGACTTTGTCCTTAAGAAATCTAATCCCTTAAGTATTTGAGGTTGTAGATTAATTCCTTTCAAGATAAAATGGATTAAACATTAAAGAAATAGTGGTATCTTAAAGTTCGATGATTTCAACGAAGACAACAATAATATCTCACACACAGACACAAACAATCGATTTTTTTTTTGTAAGAAATGTATACAAAAGAAGGGAATAATTCAATTCCGAAAAATGAGAGAAAACCCCTCTATTTACCGTCAACAAAGAGTAAATGTCACAACTCTTTTGAAAAGGGGCAATCTTTCAAAAAGTCACAATACCTTTGGAAAAGGCACAACCTTTTAGACGGTTACAACCCTTTAAAAAGACACAAGCTTTCATATAGATAACAATCCTTCGGCAAAGTCAACACCCTTCAGGAGAGTTACGACTCTTCCTTTCCTGTTCACACCTTTAAAACTCAACAATCCCCCACATGAATAGTGGATGACAATTTTAAAATATATGCATGAAAAATTGTGCTTCGTAAGCAAGGATTGGTTGCATCTGGATATTTGGGGTTTCCTTTAAACTTTCATAGTGAACATATATCGGATATACTTGGTCAATCAGTAGATTTGATATCTTTGAACCATTCAGCTCTAGTGTATATCTAGACTAAATAAATCACACAATCAACCCGTTAAGTGTTTTTGATTCTTATTGTTTTGTTCGTTTCAATCATGAACAATAATTGATTTATAAGTGTGCAAAGAGCTAGTCTTACCAGATTCTCCTTGAAGCGACTTATACTTCACACTTACCTAGGTGATTTCTAAATGTATTATCTCGTCGATAAACCATTCAATGTACCCTGTATCAAATTCAAAAAGCATTAAAAAATCCTAATGCCCTTATCCTTGTTACTGAACTTTATCCGATCATGAATGAACCATAAAATAATTTTGACAATGTTGAACTGTTGTCAATGAATTTGTTTGATCTCCTTGAATTGAACTTGAAATCTCAGTCTTCTAGATAGAGTGCTATGATGACTTTTACACTTCCAGGTGTTTCACCATGGGAGTAGACCATGATATAATCTATGAAAACAATAATAAACATGTTGAGGTACTGCTTGAACATTGTGTTAACGAAGTATATAAAATCTATGAGAGCATTGATTACTCAAAATGACATAATAAGAAACTCGTAGTTATGACCATTGAGTTCACAAAGTGGTCTTCAGAATGTCACACTCTCTAGCCTTCAAATAATTGTACCTGGATCTTAGATCCATCTTAGATTAACAAGTGGATCACTGAAGCTGGTCGAACAAGTCATAAATTATGAAAGGGGAATCCTTATTATTAATTGTGACCTTTTTGAACGGACAGTAATCCATACGCATTTAACGATAACCATATTTCTTATGCATGAAAAGGACTAGAGTAGCGCATGAGAAACATTAGGTCTGATACATACCATATCTAGAAGATCTTTCAATTGTTCTTTCAATTTTTTTAACTTGGCTGATTTTTTTTTATAATAGGACATGTGCCGGAAAGATTATCTACATTAATGTCTATCCCATATCGGGAGGGACTCTTGAAAGATAATCGAAAAAATCTTCTGGAAACTCGCATACTACAAGAACAGACTGAAGAGGTGGGATCTCAAGGTTGGAATCCTTAACCAAAACAAGATGGTATAAAAAACAAACCTTAGATATCATCTTTGAGCCTTAATACATGAAATGAGATGAATTTTAGGCACGGTAGAGCTACCATTACACTCTATGACCGACTCATTATAGAAAATTGAAACTTTACAACGGTCTTGCAGTCAACTTAGACAGATTGCATGAAACCAGTCTATGCCAGAATAATATCAATGTCCATTATATTTATTTCCACTAGATCACCTATGGTATCGTTATGAATGACTAAATAATACAAATCCTATAAATTAGTTTAGACAAAGCTGACTTTCTGATAGGAGTAGAGACAAAAAGAGTTCTAAAAGTTGTTAAAGGCTAAATCCAAACTTCACAACAATATAAGGGGTTACTAAGGACAAGGTCGCACCCAGTCTAACAAAGCATAAACATAAAGGTTGAAAACTTTTAATACACATGTAGTAACATCAGGGGACTTCTCCTGCACCTGGCGAGATGACAAGGCATAAAAGAGAATATGACCACCACTTGCGAGAGGAGTGATGCTTTTGTTAGCATCTTGGTCGGTTGGGGCTGCTGATATAGTGGACTCAATTTTGCTACCCCTTTCTCCTTACTTTGTGAAGGGGTAATCCTTGAGTATATAACCTACCTTGCCACACCTATTGTAACGACCTGCTTAGTCGTTTTAAGCAGCAGATTTTATTTCTGGAAAACTGTCTGAGACGACGTATCCAACGACGGACCGTCATGGGCACGACGGACCGTCGAGGGTGTCTCGTTCCAAACACTTGGAATTCTTATATTTGAGTGCTGAAATTGACTCTCTGAACTCTGTGATGGACCTGCAGGACGGACCGTCACAGACATGACGGACCGTTGTGAGGTTCCATTTCAGAACACTTCAACTCTTGAGAATTGGGTACTGAGAGCAATTCTCTGAAGTCTGTGACGGACCTGCAGGACGGACCGTCACAGACATGACGGACCGTTGTGAGGTTCCGTTTCAGAACACTTCAACTCTTGAGAATTGGGTACTGAGAGCAATTCTCTGTCCGTCGTGACGGAAGTGCAGGACGGACCGTCGTAGGCACGACGGACCGTCACAGGTTGCGTAATCCCAGTCTGGGTCAAATTTCTGGGTAAGTTTTAAAGGGGAGTTTTGGACTATTCTTGCTATAATTATAAATTTTAGTGGGTCAATGTTAAAAACTCAAATCCTTGGGGGTGTAAAGGAGATGACCTTGAGTTACTTAGTGGGTGGTTTCCTCATCTTTTATACCTAATTAGATGCTAAATTAGGGAAAAGAGAGAGAGTTTGGGAGAAGAAAAAATAGAGAGAACAAGGAGAAGAGAGGAACGATCTATAGAGAGAGACAACCAAGAGGAACCAAGAAGCTTGAGAGATTGCTTGTTTGATCAAGGATCCTTGGTGAAGGTAGGTTATGGTTGATACTATTTGTAGTAAACTCTTAATAGTGAATGATATGTATTGGTAGTATTGTAAACCCTTCTATATGCTTAATCTTATGCTTTCATGAATGTGATTATGTGTTTGTGATAAAATAAGCTTAATGAAGCTTTGAATCCAAAATCTTGAAGAAACCCTAATTCATTCACTTGTATTGATGCTCCTTGGTATAAAAGAGCTTGATGAACTAAGTAATGAGATTGGTGATGCCTTGGTATAAACGAAGGCTTGATGAATTGGTAGAAATTAGGGGACGAGTGTCACGTTCCGACACCTAGTATTGTGGGTCGGGTGTTCACGAAAAACCGACACATCGAATTTGGGGATCGGAGGAAGTGTCAGTTTCCGACCACATAGATTTAGGGGATCGGAGTTCACGTTCCGACACCTAGATTAGTGGCTCGGGGTCACGAACCGCACGTCGAATTAGGGGGATCGGAGTGTCACGTTCTGACACATAGTATTGTGTGGTCGGGGTGTCACGAACCACCACATAGACTTAGGGATCGGAGAGTAGTGTCACGTCCGACACATAGAATTAGGGGATCGGAGTGTCACGTTCCGACACATAGAATTAGGGGATCGGAGTGTCACGTTCCGACACATAGTATTAGTGGATCGGGTGTCACGAACCGACACGTAGAATTAGGGGATCGGAGTGTCACGTTCCGACACATAGTATTAGTGGGTCGGGTGTCACGAACCGACACATAGAATTAGGGGATCGGAGTGTCACGTTCCGACACGTAGAATTAGGGGATCGGAGTGTCACGTTCCTACACATAGAATTAGGGGATCGGAGTGTCACGTTCTGACACATAGAATTAGGGGATCGGAGTGTCACGTTCCGACACAAGAGGAAGAAAGATAATAATCTTGAGAGATGTTTATATACTCAATGTAATGAACCTAATTTCCCAAATGAGTGTGGTATTGAGGCTTGAGTCCTCATGGATGAACTTGGTAGTACTTATTGATGATTATAGTACTTGTTACTACATGTTGAGTATTGTAGTTGATTTATGATATGAACTGATATATACTGTTTTCTATTTTGAGTTGGCCGATGATACCTACTCAGTACTTGTGTTTGTACTGACCCCCTACTTGTTGTTTCTTTCTTTGTTATTTGGGGAATGCAGCAAACGTACCGTCGTCTTCAACTCAGCAGCACTTCTAGCCAGTCGTCACTACACCGGATTTCAGGGTGAGCTAATGCTTCTAGCTTGGACTGGATCTTCTCTTCAATGTCTTGATGCCTTGAACTTCCGGCATGGACTAGCCTTTTATTTATTTTAGCTTCTTAGATACTTCTAGATTTGTAACTTGAGGATAGATGTTCTTGTGATGATGACTTCCAGATTTGGGGATAATGAGTTTTAAGTCTTCCGCTTTGTATTTTTGTTCAATATGTTGGAGTTTTAGATTGGTTGGTTCGCTCACATAGTAGGATAAGTGTGGGTGCCACTCGCGGCTAGATTTTGGGTCGTGACAAGAATGATAAATGATCCTTTTTCATGCATGTCCCTATGTGTTATGCGCATATACCCATACTTAGTACATGTGGCGTACGAACCCCATTACTTTATATTACTACAACTGTAGGTTCCGGCCATTGAAGTTAAGTAGGTCGATTTGAAGAAGCTTGGAACTCTTTCTCCAATTCTCGGTAGGTCCTCACCTTCGGGTCACTATTACTTATATTCAAGCCTATGAAGACTTAGTAGTTTTAAGAATACGTTATTTCCATTATGTTCTTTGGATCCTTTGTATTAAGGCCTATATGTCCTATTGACTATTATTGGCTAAGTCCATATTTACACCCTTAGATGGTTCTATATATGTTAGTCCGTTTTGGAATATCGTATATTTTTATAAATCTTTAGTACGTAGTATAAGTATACTTCATTAATATGTTAAAAGTTTTAATTTTCTGCAAAATTTAACTGTATGATTGTGATGAAAGCTAAGAAGAGGCTTGTCTGCGACCTCTGAGAGGTTAACGACACCGGTCTCATCCGGGGTATAGCATCCGGGTGTGACAGTACAGGTTCGGGTCGTCACAATATCAATGAGATTGTTAGTCTTCATGGGATCCCTTTATCCATCATTTCGGATAGGGGTGCTTAATTCACGTCTCGATTTTGGAGGTCAGTCCAAAAAGGCTTAGGTATTCAAGTGAAGTTAAGCACCGCTTTTCATCCTCAAATGGATGGTGAAGCGAAGCATACTATTCAAACCCTTGAGGATATGCTTAGAGATTGTGTAATTGATTTCAAGGGAAGTTGAGATGAACACTTGCCTTTGTTTGAGTTCTCTTATAACAATAGTTACCATTCGACAATATTCATGGCTCCTTTTGAAGCTTTGTATGGTAGGAGATGTAGATCCTCGGTTGGTTGGTTTGAAGTTGACGAGTCTTCACTCTTTGGTCCCGAATTAATATATAAGACATTGGATAAAGTTCATATCATAAGGAACCGATTGAAAACAGCCTATCGCCGACAAAAGTCTTATGCCGACAATAGGAGAAGGGACTTAGAATTTGAAGAAGGTGATAAGGTGCATTTGAAAATTTCACCCATGAAAGGGGTGATGAGATTTGGAAATAAAGGGAAGTTAAGTCCTCGTTATGTGTGTCCCTATGAAATTTTGCAAAGGGTTGGCAAGGTTGCATACAAGTTGAGATTACCTAGAGAGCTACTTTGGTTCATCCGGTATCCCATGTCTCCGTACTTAAGAAGTGCATTGGTGACCCCGAGTCCATTATTCCTATTGAAGGTCTAGATGTGGATGAGTATCTCTCCTATGAAGAGGTTCCGATGGAAAACCTTGATCGGCAAGTGAATAAGTTGAGCAACAAAGAGGTGGCTTCCGTAAAGGTGTTATGGAAGAACCACCTAGTTGAGGGAGCAACATGTGAGGCCGAGGCCAACATGAAGTCCTGTAATCCTCATCTCTTTGCTTATTAAGGTTATTTGTTCCTATTAATAACAAAAATAATGAGTAAAGTTGAATTTGGCTTGTTTTGTAAAGATGTGCATAAAAATGGTAAAAGTTTTTGATAAATTAAATTTTCATGGAAAGAGTTCTTTTTCTTGATTTGCACTTATTTGTGTATTTGGTATGTTGTTGCCTTAAAGAAATGATATTGAGCTTGTTGATGAGTTTTGAAATGAGTTTTTGGCATAAGTGACTCTATATGTTGTATTGAGCTCATGTTGTTGTCGAGAAGGAAATTCCTCATGTTTTGATGTAGAGTTCTTATATGAAGTAATTGATGTTTTGAGTTGCAATGATTAAATTCCATATTGTTATGTTTATTTGAGTTGTAACTCATGTTTTGATTATGTTGTTGTTGTTGGGCTACTAGTATTGAGTCTATCCTTTCACTTCAGAAAAATTTAGTGTCATTCGGGGATGAATGTTCCAAAGGGGGGGATAATGTAACACTCCGAAAGTCCAAGACCTAATCTAGAGCCTCACAGGAGTGTCTGAGGTTTGTAACACTGTTTTAAGGTAAAAAAAAATAATGGTTATAAGTAATTTAGGAAGTTTTAGAGTCAAGATGTGAAAAACCGTCCATGACGTCCGGACACTACTAAAAGAGGTGATACTGTGCCTTATCCTATTTCACGGGGTTTTAGGAGTCAGAATTTGATTAAATTTGGTGAAAAGGTGTCAAACTAGCATTAGAGTAGGTTTAGGATCCAAATGTCCGGGTACAACTCCCCAAGGACCACCCTAAGGGTCCTTGAGGAGGACTCTTCCATTTTGGCCAAAAAAGTTGTCACTAGGTAGTGTCTACCTACGGTTGCAGGGGACGAGGCTTAGGTAGAACAACGGGGCTTTGATGCCTCCGTCGCTGGACACTTAGACACTTTTCCAAAAGTGTCCAAAAACATGGTCTCTAACCAAAGCTACGGATGTGCAGTATGGAGGGCAATGGAGGCCATTGACTGACCTACGGCCCGTAGGTCGGGGTCTCATAGGTCAGGCATGGGTTTCACTGTGAAATTTTAGGAGGTTCAGTTAATTAGTTCATTAGTTAGGGGTTAAGAGGTGGTTAATTAATTTAGTTAAGTGACTATATAAACTACCCTAAGTCTAAACCCAACTTAACACCCCACAATTCCCAAACCCAAATTGCTCGTCCTTCTCTCTACTTTCTCTCTTCCAAAGATGACTCCATAGAAGACCAAGGTCTAAGGGTTATAGGGCTTCTAGAAGATCATTTTTCTCCATTAATATTCAAGTATTAACAAGGTATGTGAACCTTTCACCTACGGGATTCCTTTCCCCAAATGGTTCTTACAAAATTGATTTAAAAAAAGATGAATTATATATGGGTTTCTTTCCAATCCGAAATTGATCTTTCAAATTGTATTGTTCTTTATTTATAATGATTATTATGATTATATTATGATATATTATTGTTCAATTATAGTAGTCCTTGATGGTTTAACCTAGTATGTGAAATAGATCATGTATTGACCCAAATTCCCTAACCCTAGGTGATGAACTCATGTTGAATTGATTAGTATTGACGTAGTTATTGTGTTTATTACTATTGAATGATGTTATTACACCTATTGATGGATGAAATTGTATTGGTTGTGGGTAATACAGATGATGATGGATTTTTGAAGGAGAATTGGTACGACTTAGTGATCTTGAACCTTTACTTCAATTGTTATGGCTTTTAGTTGGTGATGAAGTTCAATTGAAGCATGTCTTGTGATTGGATTAAGTAGGTGTTGGTATGATGATGAAATTGAAATGTCTTGATTATGTGATTATGAGATTATTCTTAAAATGTAATGATATAATGTTTGTTATTAATTGTCTATGTGCCTTATTATGACATGATGATTATAAAGTGCTAATCTCACATATGAGGGTTGTATTGAAAGGATGTTCTCATGAAATTCCTAAAGAGCTAGTGATATGATATACAAGGGGCTAGTCTTCTATGATGTAAACTAAGCTATTATGAATAATAAAGGCTTAAAGACATTTCAATAAAACGGACTCTAGCTTAGAACCGAATGAACTAGTAGTGAGAAGTGTCCCTTTCCAAGTAGGGAAGGTAGGTTAACTATTGTACTCATGAGATTAGAGACTATAATGCAATGTGCATAAATAGGGTCCCAAATATATCTCCTAGATCTTGAACTATGTTGCCCATATAAGATTATTAGCTAGTGGATCCACATAGAATGGTATGTTCATATTTTTGTATTACCTTGGCAAGTAGTCCACCTTCTTTAGGAGTAGGGTTTCATGACATCAGATTCCACGTTTAGCTCATGTGGTCTATGTCGGTTAAGACAAGTGTTCGCAAAGTAAAATGAAGTAATAAAGTGAACAGTAACTAGGGTGACTTAAGAGGTTTGACTTAGTCTAGGTAGGGGTATGGGACTCTACTTATACATTGCACTTGTTGGCCTTGAGGGAAGTCCTAGAAGGTTGTTATTATGTTTTATAAAGAATGATTATGAATATGTTGACTTTACATGTTGATTATCCTATATAATGTTAGTTTCATGTATGAACATGCTAATTGTCTATATTGCTAAATATGATGATGACTACTCTTGATGCGATGTTATATGAATTTAGACAATACTTGTGATCCATTGTTGAGTTTACTTGGTTGAGTAAGGTTATGGGGTTTTACTTGGTCATTGCATTTGTGGACTTGATGGGGGGTTATGTGTAAGGGTTGTATATATTGTAATGTTATGAACTCTTATATATGCTTTGTAGTTATAACATGATGTTGGAGTTGTTTTGATTATGTACTCAAGTATGCTAATATACATATTGACTTGGTTATACTTGATGATGTTGGTCTTGTATTGTATATGGCTTTGTCTTAAGGAATATGTGATTATTGTCTTATATGGGTTCTTGGTTGTGCATAAGGATTTTCAATGTAACTTAGCATGGTTTTGAACAAATGTCCCCTTTAGGATGATTTCAAATGTATTATGTGCATGTTTCCATACTTAGTACAAGTGTGTACTAACCTATATTTCTATATTTCTACAATTATGTAGCATTCGGCCGTTGAGCTTTTAGAGGGCTATTGAACATAACTTGGACTCTCATTCTCCAAGTTTGGTAGGTCCTCACCTTCCGAGGATGATGCCACTATCTACCAATTGGATGTTGTTTTAGTCTTAAAGACAATTTAGTTCATTCTCTTTCATTTGAAGACTGTTATTGTATATGCCTATGTGTGGCTTTTGTTGTAATGAAGTAAGGGTTATGCCCGAATGTTGTACTCGATTTAGATGTTTAAATGTGAGACTATTTCCTATAAAATTATCTTTATATATTATGTATGTGAAATGAAAGTAGAAGCATGTGTAATTCTTCTTATGTGAGGAGTCTATGTGAACTCTCTATGTATATGATATGTGTAACGATGAGGTCTATGTAAACCTCATTAAATAGATGTTTATGAAAAGTTTTAAATTTTCCGCAATTTAACCTATGATATGTTATGACGAATGCTATAAGGCTAGTCTAAAACCTTTCCGAGGATGACGCCGTCGATTACATCTAGGGAGTACTTCCCAGATTTGACACAAATTTACTGTGATTTACTATTAATAGTATATACCCGGTTTTTTATTTTAGCCCATATTCCTATCACATCCCAAGAATCCGATATCCATATTTGTATCTCTATTTTTGCAATTTTAGTTGATAATTAGCTATAAAAAAAACCTCGATATTTGACACTTGTGTTACCCCTTGAATTTATTATGCTTTCATTTGTAAATGTCTTTTAGCTATGACTTACGTGAACTGATTTGCACTTGGTTGTTAATTCAAGAAACCACTCCATATGGAACAATGCCAACCCTTGGTTGGGTTATATTACTACTCGCGATCGTTGGCACTTTAAAGTGAAGTAGTATCCTGATACGTGAAGTCAAAATGGTTTCGCTTCCAGGTAGTGGTGTTATTTGAGAATTTTTGGTTATAGTGGATTTTTGATCTTGTTAGTTATTGTTGAACTAACTTAAGTTTAGTTTTGTTTTGCCTATTTTTGTATAGGAAATATGAGTGTGAAGGTGAAACGCCCTCAAAATGAACTAGGATAAACTAGAGCTTCACATAAGTTTCTTGAGTTAATAACTTGCTAAATTAATGATAAATAATATCATGTGCAGGTTTGGGTGGTTTTGAAGTCAAACGTCAAGGAACGACCAAGACGTTTAAAAACTAGTCTTTTGTGTACTAGAGTGTTCTAGAGTGTTGCTCATGTTTTGGTGTGTTGTTTGGAGTCTAAAGTGAGTTGAGGATACCCTAGCATCTAAATGGTCATGTTTGGGGTAAATAATTTTGGGTACGACTCCCAAGGACAACCCTAGGGTTCCGTGAGAAGAACCCAAACGTTTGACAAAAAGCTGTCAAAACAGCACCATTCACGAATCCAATCAATGGAACGTCAATGGAATCCGTCAATTGACACTTAGAATTCTGTAGCTTAGCTCCATTTTACAACTCTTAGTCACCATTGACGGATCCAATCGACGGACCGTCAATGGAATCAGTCAATTGACACTTAGAATTCTAGATCTTAGCTCCATTTTACCCTTCTTAGTCACCATTAACGGACTACAAGGACGGGGCATCAATTGATTGACGGTCCGTTAATGGTGGCCGTCAATGATCACCTGTAAACTGTCGAAAGTCTCTGCCAAGACAAGGGTGGTTTGGTAAATTCCACCCTTGGACAATCAAATATGGGGAAGGTTATTTTTAGTGTTTTTAGGTATTTTAAGTATATTAAAACAATTAAACCCTCACTTAGACTCAAATACCCAAATCAAACTCTTCCCTCCCAAAGAGATTCTCTCACAAACACCATTGAAGGTCTAGGTCAATGTAACATTCCAGAAAATCATATGTCTAATGAAGAGCCCAGTAAGTCCGTTAGAATGCGTATTTGGGTATATAGGCAGCCCAATGCCCAATATTGAAAAATATTGGGCATATTATAGAATATTGGCTAAGGGACGTTAGCCAATTTCTATGTATGCACAAGTAATTAAAATAACAATATCCTTCATATATAATCACATTGATTTAAAATATTGGGCATAGTATAGAAAAATTGGCTAAGGGGTGTTAGCCAATTTCTATATATATACCCAAATAAGCATAATATAATCCAAGCATGCTTAGAAATATACCTGCAAGGAAGACCCTAAGCTAAAATATTTCTTTACAATCTTAGCACACAAAGTACTACGCATCCAAGTGTCAAGCCTAGTACCATAGCACATGATCATTTTAAATGATCATGTAAATTAAGCAGTGCCCAAGGACATGGTGAGGGTCCTTCGGACAATAAGTAAATATTTCAAATAGTGCATCAAGAATAGTTAGTTAGGAAAGTACAACCAACCCATGTGCAAGCACATGGGTAAAGATTGTGGGAATCGGCCATAAGGAGGGGACCACCCTAACTAAATTTGGTTAGGGTAGTTAAGGGGCAGCATGTGCGAACGGGTCCCCCCATGTGGGGCATAACTACCTAACCAACTCTAGGCTCTAACTAACTGTCCTAACTAGATAAATCACCTAGGATTAACCGAAATGGACCCACTAGTGCACCCGACAACCTAGGACTAAACCGAGTGGACACTAACCTAGTACTAGTTAAAGAGACAACCTAGTACCTAACCTAGGATGGTCCAAAAGGTTAGTTATCGTCCTAACAACTTAGGGGTACTTTACTAATTCCCCTAGGTTACCTAATTAATTAATTTAGCAACTTAATTAATTAATTTAAAAGGGCTAAAGCCGAAACTACAAAGGAAATTTCAAGATTTTGGTTAAGACAAGAAAGGGACAACCTAGTACCTAACCTAGGATGGTCCAAAGAGTTAGTTAAGGTCCTAAACACTGTTTAAGGCTTAGTTCATCAAGAGAGTCTCTATACTAAGTCATGGAATTCCGTAGTGTTATATTATCCCCCTTACAAACATTTGTACCCGAATGACACCTTTTTATAAGGAGTGAATGTCTCATTACTAGCAGCCGAACCAACAACAACATAAAATCATTATGAGTCACATCTCTTAGGAGTACTTCACAACTCCATTCAACACATAAACATGGCATTACACATAGCAAGTTAATTCACAATTTACTACATATAAGAGTTCAATATTTCAACATGACAAAGTACCTTTCTCAACATCAACATGATCTCAACATGAACACCAAGATTTACCATGCAATTATTCTTTCAATAAATATGAAACATGCTTACTACAATTTCCCATGAACACAACACATAATACACTACATGCAAGTGCAAATTAGCCATGAGAACAAATTTTTAAAAAACTTCATTTAGCATGAACCTTTACAATGATATGCACATACTAGAAAAGCAAGCCAAGTTATTTTAACAGGAACTACTAACCTCAACGTTGGCTAGAATTTAGAGGAAAAGATGAAGATAATGGGACTTCATGTCGGCCTCGGCCTCCCATGTTGCACCCTCAACTAGGTGGTTTCTAAATGTTTTTTTTACGTAGACCACCTCTTTACTCCTCAACTTCTTAACTTGATGATCTTGGATTTAAACTAAAGCCTCATCATAAGAAAGGTTCTCATCAACTCCTAACCCCTCGATCGGGAGAATGGATACCGGGTCGCCATTACATTTCTTAAGAACGGAGACATATAATACGGGATGAACCGGGGCTAGTTCACTTGGTAACTTCAACTCATAAGAAACCTTGCCGACCCGTGTCAATATCTTATAAGGGCCCACATACTGCGGACGAAGCTTCCCCTTTTTACCAAATCTCATCACCCCTTTCATGGGTGAAATCTTCAAGTAGACCCTATCACCTAGTTCAAACTCAAGGTCTCTTCTTCGATTTTTGGCATAAGATTTTTGCTGACTATAGGCTATTTTTAATCTATCCCTTATCATACGAACCTTTTCCAATGCCTCATATATTATCTCTGGACCAAGGAGTGAAGACTCTCCTACCTCAAACCACCTAACCAAATGTAACACTCCTAAAGTCCATGACGTGGTCTGTAGCCTCACATGTTGAACTAAGGTTTGTAACACTGTTTTAAGACCAAATTTAGGGGGAGTTGGAGTCAAAACGTCAAGGAACGTCCACGACATCCGGTGAACTTGTACCTTGGACTAGTGTGGTGCCGTGATTGTTTTAAATAGGTGCCTAGAGGGTTAATCATGGTCACGTGATGAGAGTGGACATAGGTTCCTAAGAGGGGGTATAAGGAATCAAGGCCAAGTGAGGAGTGCCAACCTTAAAGGGTAAGCCAAAGCCAAGAGGCCAAGGCTGCCCAAGAAAGGAGGCTACTGCCTCACTCTTCGCGAGCATGACCGCGGCTCATGGTCATGACCACGACCAAGGTGGGGATCTAGTGAGATGACTTGGACATGGAGGAGAATGTGACATGGGGGCTAGCTACTGTCGAAGACACCACGAGCCACTTTATGACTCGTGGTGCACTTGACGGAGGGAAGGGGGAAGCTGTTAAAATACCTTAGCTATTTAGGGGAAACTTGGTGGGGAGTTGGTGAGCTACTGTCTAAGAGCACCACGAGCCACTTAACGGGCCGTGGTGTATCTTTATGGAAGGGATCAACTGGTCGTGGTCTTGCCTTAAGAAGAATAAGAGTGTCCCATTTGGGGGAGCTACTGCCTTACCTTCCACGACCACTACCCCGGTCCATCATGCACTGCACGGACCGTGAAGTGGGGCGTGAAGCTGGATGGGGTACCACAGTTAAAGTGAAGTTGGACATCACTTTTGGAATTCTGACTTAATGAAGGGTATTTTGGGTATTATGGGGGTGGACTACATATTGATTTTAGGTCAAATATCATTCATTTCCCACTCCAAAACTCAAACACAAATTGATACCCAAATTGCTCCCACCTCTCTCTACATTCTCTCTCTATTAATCCTCCATTTAAGAACAAGGAAAGCTTGAGGAACAAGACAAAGTATTCAAGGATTTTACTCAATTTTTGTGTACAAAGCTTCAATAAGGTATGGGTTCTTCACTCTTGGGTTTCCTTTCCCCAAGAGGTCATTTCAAAGATGATTTCTAAACATTCAAATTCTTAAGGTTTTCTTCTACAAATGGGTTTTCTTCCAAATTTGAAATTGATGATTAATTATGACTAATTGTGGTTCACTATGACTAATTAAGTGTAGATTGTTTGGTAATTTATGTTAATTGTGGGATTTTCGTATGGATCAAGTCCTCTTTCCCAAATTCCCTAATTCTTGGTTCTTGCTTGTGAATTGATGGGGGCATGTTAATGTGTTGGTTGTTGTGATTATTCTAATTCATTCATGTGCTGTCTAGGGTCATGTATTGTTGGAATTGGATCTAATTCATGAAGAATTCATGATGAACCCCTTTCTCATAACCCTAGGACATGAATTGATTTTAATTTGGACAGTGATGATACAATTGACTTAGTTCTTGTATAAATTACTATTGTGTGATGTTATTAAGCCTATTGATGGGTGAATATGGTTAGTTGATGGTAAGACAATTGAAGGAGGCTTATGAAGGTGAATTGATAAGACCTTCTGATCTTGAATCCTTATTTCAATGATGTTGACTCATACTTGATGATGTTCAATTAAAGTATCCTACGTGATTAAATTGAGTAGGTGATGGTATGATGAATGTAATTGAAATTTCTTGACTGTATTCATTGTGAGATTAAGATCAAGGTATGATGATATAAGGTTTATTGTGAATCACTTATGTGCCTTATTATGATATGATGATGATTGTGTTAATCTCACAAATGGAGGGTTGCACTAAAAGGACATGCTCATGTAATTCCTAATGAGCTAATGATTATGATATACAAGGGGTTAGTATCCTATGGCCTATACTAAGCTATGATGATTAACAAAGTATTAGAGACATTTCAAAAAGGGACTCTAGCTTAGCACCGAGTGAACTAGATATGAGATGTGTCCCTTCTCAATGTGGGAAGGTAGGTTCACTATTGTACTCATGAGATAGAGACTATAATGCAATGTGCATAAAGAGGGTCTCACATATATCTCCTAGTTCTTGAACTATGATGCCCCCATAGGAATACTAACTAGTGGATCCACCTAGAATGCTATGTTCATGTTTGGTACTACTTTGGCAAGTAGCTCGACTTCTTTCGGTGTAGGATTTCATAACACCAGATTCCACATTTAGCTCATGTGGTCTATATCAGTTAAGGCAATTATTCCAAAAATTAAAATGAACTAATAAAGTGAATACTAAATAGGGTTACTTAAAGAGTTTGACTATGTGTAGGTAGGGGTATGAGACTCTACCTATGCATTGGACTAGTTGGCCTTGAGGGAAATCCTAGGGGGTTGTTATTATGTTATTATGTATTATGATATCATGTATTATGAAATGTTGAATTTATATGATTATAATGTTATATGATGTTGACTATATTGATAAGTCTGTTATTGGTCTAAATTGCTATTTGTGATAATGGCTACCTATGATGATATGTTGGATGAAGCAAAGCATTACCTATGATCTCCTATCTTGTTTACTTTGTTGTGTGGGGTTATGGGGTTTCACATGAGCATTGCACTTGTCTTCTTGGGATGGGATTATTGGTAAGGGCTTTGTATGCTATGTTGATATGAGCTATTGACTATGAAATGTTGGTATGGCTTTATGTTCAAGTTTCCTTTGGTTATAAACATGTTTTATCTTAATGTGATCCTTATGTTGTATATACTCTCTTGTGTGTGCATTAAAGGCTTTCCAAATGACCTAACATGTTTCTAAAGTAATGATCTGTAATACTCCAAAGGTTTAAAGCCTAATCTAGAGCCTAACATGAAAGTCTAAGAGTTGTAACACTGTTTTTAAGGTCAAATAAAATGTATATAAGTCATTTAGGAAGTTTTACAATCAAAACTTCAAGGAACGCCCATGACGTCCGAAAACTAGTTCAAGAGGTGCTAGCATTCGTTAGTTTATTTGAGAAGGTTTCAAGAGTCTGAAAATGATAAAATTTGGTGAAAAGGTATCTAACACTTATTAGATTTTTTTATAGTCGAAATATCCAGGTACGACTCCCCAAGGACCAACCAAAGTGTCCTTGAGGAGGACCATTCTTATTTGGCTAAAAGTTGTCAAAAGACAGTGCCATCGACGACTTCCAATAGGCGAGGTGTGGTCCAATCGACGGGGCATAGATTGTAACTGTAGATGGTCACTTATCTAAATTGTTGAAGAGGTCATTTGGCAAGTCTCCGACCAAAACGTCGGATGTGCATCATGAAGGGGGGCTTTGCCGTCGAATAACCTACGGCCCGTAGGTTAGGGTCTCGTAGGTCAGGTCTCTGTTCTGTTGTTTCATTTGAGATTAGTTAATTAAGTTAATTAATTGGTTAGTTAATTAGTTAGGTGTTAAGGGAGGTCTAATTATGTTAATTAAGGACCTCTATATAAAGACCTAACCTCATTAAACTAAACCCAACTCTTATAATTCCCAAAACCTAATTTGCTCTTCCTTCTCTCTTCTTTCTCTCTCCCAAAGATACTCCATATAAGACCAAGCAAAGGAGACTTCTAGGGCTTCAAGAAGACTAGTTTTCTACATCAATCTTCATCAATTAACAAGGTATACGATTCCTTTCACCTTTGGGATTCTTCACCCAAAGGGTTTCTCCAAATTGATTTCAAAAAGATGAGTTTCAAATAGGTTTTCTTTTATTACGAATTTGACTTTATAAATTGCTTTGTTTATGATTTCTTTCGATAACTGTGAGTAGATTATGATGTATTGTAATTCAATTATGCTAGTTCTTGATGAATTGACCTAGGTTGTGAAGTAGATCATGAATTGGTCCTATGTCCGTAACCCTAAGCTATGAACTAGTGATGAATTGTTGTGTAGTGATTCAATTTACTTCATTATTGTGTAAATTACTATTGTGTGATCATATTACACCCATTATTAGGTTGAATTGGATGGTTGATGGTGAAACCTTGGATGATGGCATTTGAATGAGGATGGGATAAGTCTTGTGATCTCAATCTTTTACTTAAATTATGATTACTTGTGTTTGGTGATGAAGTTATATTGAAGTATACCTTATGATGAGATTGATTAGGGTTGGTATGATGTTGAATTGAAATGTCTTGATTTATGAATTGTGAGATTATGCTTAAGATGTAATGATATAAGGTGGGTTATGAAATACCTATGTGCCTTACTATGATATAATGATGTTAATGTGCTAACCTCATATGTGTGAATTGTAATGAAAGGAAAATACTCATGCAATTTCTATTGATCCATGATGATGAATATATAAGGGATAGACCCTATGAGCTAAACTAAGCTATGATGATTAATAAAGGCTTAAAGACAATTCAAAAAGGGACTATAGCTTAGCACTGAGTGAGCTAGGAGTGTCCCTTCCCACATAGGGAAGGTAGGATCACTAATGTACTTATGAGATGTGGAGACTATAATTCATGTAGCATAAAGAGGGTCCCAACTACATCTCCTAGTTCTCGAACTATGTTGCCCCCATAGGAATACTAGCTAGTGGATCCACATAGATGTTATGTTCATGTTTTGGTACTACCTTGGCAAGTATTCGGTGTAAGGTTCAATTGACACCGGATTCCACATTATCTCATGTGGTCTATGTCTGTTAAGGCAAGATTTTCCCAAAAAGTAGGGGTATGAGACTCTACCTATACATTGCACTAGTTAGCCTTGAGGAAATTCTTAGAAGGATGTTCTTATATGCTTATGTGCTTATATGCTTTTAAATGTAAATGATATGTATATGTTGATCTTACATGTTAATGACACTATGTGATATTGGTTTCACTTATGAACGTGTTGTTGGTCTATATTGCTAAAGTATGATGATGTTTACTCTTAATGGCATAGTATGTGAAGTTGAGCATTGCTTATGGTTCTTATTGGGTTTACTTGGTTGGGTGAGGTTATGGGGTCTTACTTAGTCATTGCACTAGTGAACTTAATGGGGGTTCATGAGTAAGGATATTGCTTTGGTTATGATGTTATGAACTTTTATACATGCTTGTTGATATTGTAACTTGATGATAGATTTGTCTTGATTAGCTGCTCAATTATGTTGATATGCATGTTGACTTGACTAGATTGATATTGTTGGTCTTGTGATGTACATGGTCTTGACTTAATGAAGATGTGCTATTGACTTGTATTGGTTCTTGAATGTGCATAAGGCTTTTCAAAAGTAAATTAGCATGCTTTAAGGAAATGACCCTTTTTAGCATGATTTCTATGTTGTATGTGCATATGATTCCATACTTAGTACAAGTTATGTGCTAACCCCGTTTCTCCCTTTTTCCCCAACATTTTAGGTTCCGGTCGTTGAAGGGTTCGTGACTACTTTTGAATAAGACATTGATCCTCATTCTCCAAGTTGGGTAGGTCCTCACCACTTTGAGGACAATGCCACTTTCTAGCATTGGATGTTGATTATTCTTAAGACACTTTGTTCATTCTGTTTCATTTGAGTACTATGATTGTATAGCCTATATGTGGCTGTTATTGCATTGATGTATGGGCTATGCCCAATTGTTATACTCTTTTATAGATGGTTATGATATGAGATATCCATTTTAAGACTATATCGTATCTTATATATATGTGTGTGCCATAAAAGTAGAAGTCTATGTAATCTTCTTATATGAAGGGTGTATGTATACTCGATAGGAATATATTATGTGTAAGCCATAGGTCTAAGTAAACCTCATGAAGTAGTGTAAATGAAAAGTTTAAATATTCCGCATTCTTAACCTATTAATGTAATGATGAATGCAAGAGGCTATTCTTAGTCCTCTTTGAGTACGACAACGCCGTTACGTCTAGGGGGTACTTCCCGGATGTGACAAACTTGGTATCAGAGCATGAGGTTGAATATCCCTAAAAATAATGTCTTATTAAACCATGTCTACGTAGATTCTTATTCATTATTGTGAATTGCGCCACACTTATGAATGAGAGGCTATGTGATGCTTAGAAACCCTCGTCTTCTTGTATTCCTACGTCGTACCTCTAGATTATTATTATGTGCTTTCACCTAAACCTTGTATTGTGGTTATAGGTATGAATACTCGAAGGGCGCCTGCTAGAACGGCCGAAGAAGAAATGGATAATTTTGGAAATCAAGACAATCAAGTGCCTCCACAAGACAACCAATTGGCTCCACTTGAAGAAGTTGCTATGGGTGGTCAAGTTCTGAATGCTCCTCCACATATGAACGATGGAGATATAAGGGCAGACTTTCTCACTCAATCCATGACCTCTCAAGCTAATGTCGTCACTTCTTTTGTACAAGCTATGACAGACTAAATGAATAGGGAGGTTGGACTTTGAGTGCATCAACATGCTAACACTATGGCCTCGCGTTTAAGAGACCTTACTATAATGAATCCACCTATGTTTTATGGGTTGAGGTCGGATAAGGACCCTCAAGATTTCCTTGATGAGGTCTATAAAATTCTCTATGCTATGGGTGTTACCTCAATTGAGAAGATCGAGTTAGCGGATTTTCAACTCAAGGAGGTGGACCTAACTTGGTATGTGCAATGGAGGGATATAGGGCGTTAAGAGGTGGTCCGATAACTTGAGAGATTTTCAAGAATGCTTTTCTTGATAGGTTGTTTCCTAGAGAGATGAGGGAAGCTAAGGTGGAAAAATTCATCAACCTTCGTCAAGGAGGTATGAGTGTACTTGACTATTCCCTTAAATTCACTAAATTGTCCAAGTATGCTCCATCCTTGGTTTCAAACCCAAGGGATAAGATGAGTCATTTTCTTAAGGTGGTATTCGATGACTTGGTTGAAGAATGTCGTTCAGCTATGCTACATGATAATATGAATATCTCTCGTCTCATGGTTCATGCTCAACAAGTGGAAGAAACTAGGTTAAAGAGAAAGAGTAGGGAGGCCAAGAAAGACAAGTCTGATGAATGTTGTTCCTCTAAGGGTAGGCTTGACATTCAAGATAAGCCTAGGTTCAATAAGAGGTTTTCTAATCAAGTTCCTACTAAATTTCCCAAGGCTCGTGATGATAAGGTGTCTAACCCTAAGTCTCAAAATGGAAAAGGTACTAGCTTAACTATCAAGTAGCCAACTTGTGGAGAGTGTGGCAAGAAGTATTATGGTGATTGCCTTGTCGGGAAAGACAATTTCTTTGGGTGTGGCAAGAGTGGCCACAAGGTTAGGGATTGCCCTAATTTAAAGGGGCAAGACAAAGGAAGTGGGCAAGCTCAAGCTAGTGGTTCTAATGTGGATGCTCCAAAGAAGAATCTCTTTTGTGCACTTCGCTCTTGGGGTGAACAAGAGAGTTCTCCCGATGTGGTGACCGGTATGTTACAAGTCTTCTCTATTGATGTGTATGCTTTACTTGATCCGGGTGCTACATTATCCTTTCTTACTCCCTTAATATCTAGGAAGCTTGATATTTTGCTCGATATTCTAAATGAACCTTTCATGGTAACTACGTTGGTAAGTGAGTCGGTGGTGGCAAAGAGGGTATATAGAAATTGTCCTATAATTTTGCCCAATAGAGTTATTCATGTTGAATTAGTAGAACTTGATATGGTCTATTTTGATGTAATTTTGGGGATCGATTGGTTGCATGGTTGTTTTGCTTCCATAGATTGTAGAACAAGAATTGTCAAGTTTAATTTTCCCAACGAACCCGTTTTAGAGTGGAAAGGGGGAAATTCTATTCCTAGAGATCGTATTATCTCTTGTCTTAAGGCTTGTAAAATGATCTCAAAAGGGTGTTTATACCTTATTGTAAGAGTCAAAGACTTAGACTTCGAAAATCGTCCCATTGAGTTAGTCCCCATTGTGAGGGAATTTCCGGAGGTCTTTCCTAATGATCTTCCCGGAGTCCCTCCCGAACGGGAAATTGATTTTGGTATTAAATTGCTACCGGATACCAACCCCATTTCAATTCCTCCTTATCAGATCGCTCCGGCTGAATTGAAAGAGTTGAAGGCTCAACTCAACTCAAGACCTTACTAGACAAAGTCTTCATTAGACCTAGTATTTCTCCATAGGGTGCTCCGGTTTTGTTCGTTAAGAAGAAGGATAGGTCCCTTAGAATGTGCATTGATTATCGCCAACTCAATAAAATCACTATTAAGAATAAGTATCCTTTCCCTCGGATTGATGACTTGTTTGATCAATTCCAAAGGGCAAGCTACTTTTCTAAGATTGATTTGAGATCGGGGTATCACCAACTTAGGGTGAGAGGTGAGGATATACCAAAATAAGCATTTCAGACTAGATATGGTCACTATGAGTTCTTAGTAATGTAATTTGGTCTCACTAATGCACCGACAGCGTTTATGGACCTCGTGAATACGGTGTTCGAAGTTACCTAGATTCATTTGTCATTGTCTTCATTGAAGACATCTTGGTTTATTCAAAAAATGAGGGTGAACACATGGACCATTTAAGAGTGGTGTTGGAAGTGCTTAAGGAACACAAACTATTTGCCAAGTATAGCAAATGTGAGTTTTGGTTGAGGTCGGTTGCATTTCTTGGTCATATCATCTCTAGTAAGGGGGTTGAGGTTGATCAAGGGAAAATTGAGGCGGTCAAGAATTGGCCAAGACCATTGACTTGAACTAGCATTAGGATTTTCTTGGGTCTAGAGGGTTATTATATGAGGTTTGTGGATGGTATTGCGTCCATTGCATCTCCCTTGACTACTTTGACCCAAAAGAGTGTGAAATTTGAGTGGTCGGAAGCATGTGAAAGAAGCTTCTAAATCTTAAAAGAGATGCTTACCTCCGCTTTGGTGTTGACTTTACCGGAGGGTACCAAGCGCTTCGTTGTATATTGTGATGCATCCCGAATGGGCTTAGGGTATGTCCTTATGTAACATGGGAAAGTAGTAGCATATGCTTCTAGACAACTTAAGATGCATGAGAAGAATTATCCAAGTCAAGATCTTGAGTTAACGGCCGTGGTATTTGCATTGAAAATATGGAGTTATTATTTGTATGGTGTCCATGTTGATGTGTATACCGACCACAAGAGCCTCTCATATGTGTTTACTCAAAAGGAGTTGAATCTCGTATGGTCATGGGTAGTGTGTCTCGTGTAGATGAGCCAAGAAAGACCTAGTCAAAATGTTCATAGTGTAACATTCCAGAAAATGTACTTGTCTAGTGAAGAATCTATTAGGTTATAAGAATATGTATTGGGGTACATAGGCATCCAAATGCCAAATATTGAGTAATATTGGGCATGTTAGAGAATATTGGCTTAAGGGTGTTAGCCAATTTCTATGTATTAACAAGTAACTTAAAATACAGTTTGATGTTCAAATGCTCCATTCCAAGCTTGTTAGGAATTGTACCTGCAATGAAGACCCTAAGCTAAATTTTTTATTTTCATCGCTTACACACATTAGGTACGAGGCATCCAAGTGTCAAGCCTAGGTACCATATAACATGATCATTTAACATAATCATGTAGATTAAGCAGTGCCCAAGGACATAGTGAGGATCATTGGGACAAGAAGTGAACTTTCCAAGTGCAACTACAGAGTGCACGGTTAGGAAAGTGCATGGCAACACATGTGAAAACACATGTGCTACCGGCCGAGAGACCAAGCGACCAAGCCCAACCGATTCGGTTAGGGCAGCTAGGGGGCCGACACGCGTTGGGACAAGCCACGTGGGGCCGAGCTTCCTAACCAACCCTAGGCTCTATATAACTTACCTAACTAACTAACTACCCTAGGACTAACTAAAATGAACTAACTAGTGTGCCCAAAATCCTAAGACTTAACCGGGTGACACTAGCCGAGTAGCTAACTAAAGAAACATCCTAGTACCTAACCTAGGATTGTCTAAAGGGGTTGTTTATGGTCCTAGTGACTTAAGGGTACTTTAATAATTACCCTAGGTAACTTAATTAATTAAATGAGCAACTTAATTAATTAATTTAAATTCATGGTCAAACCCGAGACCCTTAGCAAATTTTTAGAATTTGGCTAAGTAAAATGCTCTCCTATTTTTAGTCAATTTAAGAGGGGCATTTTGGTAATTAAATAATTAATTTATTTAATTAAGTTAATTAGCCTAAGTTGAATTAGTCAATATTCAGTTCCTAAGACCTAGACTCAGGTTTATATAGTAGAAACCCACGACTGAAAAACAGTGAGCAAACGTAGGAAAAACAGAAAAATACTCTCGGTTCTCCTTAGGCGATTTCAAGGCAATTCTTCAAGATTTTCGTGCAAAGAACAGGGTGATCTTCGTAGATTCAATTCTACAGTAAGGTATGGGTTTTCTCTTTTGGATTCCTTTCCCCAGGAGGCTTTTCAAATGTTCTGAATTCAAGAAAACCGAAACTAGGGTTGTTCCCAATGAAATTGTCGAATGTTCATCTCCCTAGTTTTCCCTATTTCCGATTCTAGTAGTATGCATAATGCAAATCTCGAGCATGCTGTTGGTATGTGGTGCTAACTGATCGTTATCTGTAGGTTTCTATGATTTGATAATGTCGAATAAGACCTATAGGTTAGATCCGTATGATTAGAGTATTATTTACATGAGATAAGGAATGTTGTAATGCCTAATTGTGTTCGAGAAGATGAAATTGTTGTAAGTCGTTTATGAAATTCAGTTTATTGTTGAAAGGAATGAAGGTTTCGATTAATATGTGTGTTTAGAGTAGATATGTTTGTGAGTGTTTGGAATGCAATGTTTCCAACAAGAAATAAGAATGAAAATTAAAGCTAGTTAATGAATCTTCAATGCCAAATCAACTTTATAGCTTGGCTAAACTAAGCATTGAATTGTTCTTATAAGCTAATCAAAGGTTAAAAGTTGGCTTGCTTAAAATTATGAGATTACTATAGTATATGCACGAAGTTAATTGACTCGGCTAATGATAATATCATGAAAAATGTTTAGTGAATGTTTGGTTTATGCCAATAAATTGACCAGCAACATTATTTCCAAAATATGTAATAGTATTGGCCAATGACTAAGTCATACCAATCTTATATGGCCAATGTAAATTATGATGTTTCTTGTAAGGCCAAATACATGTTAAGAATTGACTTGAGAAGATGTAACTCAATGAACTCATAACCTATGGTATGTCAATGATTGGGACAAGTCCCAACATACCCTATCTAAATGAACTTGTTAATATAGTAGCACATTGAATAAGTCCTTATAACTTTCATAAAGAACGTACAAGACTACCAAATAACATTGAACAAGATAAGGTGAGTGATGAAATAACTAAAAGCTTATGAGTTATGAAATTGACCTAGAATGGGGTGTTAAAGGAAGTGAGACAAGTCTCACATGTACCTAAGCAATTATGTTAAATATACTCACATAAGAGGGTGTTAGAAATCGTGAGACAAGTCTCATTAACACCATGATGATAATGTAAGATTTAAGTTCACATTCATCAAGTATAGAAAGGGATGACAAGTCATCCATTGAGCTAAGCATACCTCATACTAGAAGCAAGTTTCCATAATGTATGAGTCAACTCTAACAGTTGTAAAGTATGATAAATTGAGCTAAGCACCGATAGACTAGTAATGAGATTGTACAAGCACATATAAACCTCATGAGATGAGACTACCGCCAAGGTGGATAAGGGTCTCCAAATTCTCCTAGTCTTTGAACTATGTCGCCAGCATAGGTTACTAGCTAGTGGATCCACCTAAGAAAGCTAGGAAGTATTCGGTTTCACTTTGGCCGGTGAACCACCTCTTTTCAGGGTGGGGAAGACACTGGATTTCATGTTAGCTCACATGATCTATGTCGGTTAATGCTAAAGATTTCTTTAAGAAAGTAAGAAAGAAAGAAAGAAAGAAAGAACTAGTAAGATGAGGGGTGTTCGGATAGGATGACCAAAGGGTGAGGTAAGACTAAGTAATGATGTAAGTCATTCTTAGTCATTGCATAGAAAGATCCCAATGGAAGTCTTAAAATAATATCCTAAGTCAGCCTAGCATTTTCAAAGTGAACATGAGATCAAAGAAGAAGAAATGTAAGTTCAAAGTGAACTAAGTAAGCAAAAGCATAAGTATATCAAATCATCAGTGTTTGATAAGAATGAAGTTTTAAGAGTTATTGGTTTATGCCAATAAAGGGAGCAAAACATAATGACTCATCAATTGGAGTATGAATATATGCTCCAACATCTTTATAATATGCAAATGATCAAAGAATGGGCATAGACAATAAAGATTGGCTTATAAAGACTTCATGCCCAATTTAACAAGAATGGAAAGAACAAATTGTAAGTAGGGTAGTCAAATCGTTTCCTTAGTCTTTTGGATTACTTACTTGATTCATTCTAGCAATGGGACTACAATGAATCATTGTACTCGTGAGTAAAATATAGCATCAAAGGATATCATTGAACTACACAACAAAAAGAAGAAAAGACTGAAAAATAAACTAAGTCTCGGAGAGGGATCTCTCAGCCTTAGGGGAGCAAAAATATTAAATTTTGCTTGAGTTGTTCTAAAATTATGTTCATGACTCCATGGTCTTATGTTCATATAGAAAATGATTTATGTGCTTTAAATGCATGAAAATATGTCATATTCATAGCATGATTGATAAATAACGAATTAGGAAAGTGAAGTGATTTCATTTTCCAAAAATGGCATGTTGCTATAGGAAGAGCTTTCCTTGATCATGCATAGTCCTTATGTGTTTATGTGCATACACCCATACTTAGAACAAGTGTGTACTAACCCATATACAATTACTATTTTTATAGGTGCAAATCCTTAAAGAAGATTGAAGATGAGTCGAAGCTGTTTGGACTAGTACCTTCAAACTTTGGTAGGTCCTCTTGAGTTCGAGGATGCCTACGCTTTATTTTCTAGCTTTAGTACATTAGGCATAGCTAGTGGATGTTGTCCCTAGCGTTTCCTTTCAAACATTTGTTCAAGCTTTTGTATTAATGCTAGTTTGGTAACTATTAATGATATTATGAATTCTTCATTTCAATTGTTCAATCTGTTAATAGATGGTTGTTTATTTTGAGATTTTTAGTATATCACTCTTATGCAAGAATTATATCAAGTCTAAGTACACTTCAGTAAATTTAAAAAGTTTTAAATTTTCCGCTAAATTTAACTGTATGATTGTGATGAAAGCTAAGAAGAGGCTTGTCTCCGACCTCTGAGAGGTTAACGACGCCGGTCTCATCTAGGGTCTAGGACCCGGGTGTGACACATAGGTTGTCTAGATTGGGTGTTAGTTTGGAATATTCTCCGAATGGTGGTTTTATGTCCATCATAACTCCGAATCATCCTTGGTTGTTGAGGTGAAGTATAAGCAACACCTTGATAAACCATTGATGAAGTTGAAGGAATAGGCTATTGGTATGCTGAATGAGTCATTCTCCTTGGGGAGGATGGTGTCTTGAGGTATCAAGGAAGATTGTGTTTTCCATGTTGATGACTTGAGAAACTGGATTCTTGAGGAAGCTCATGGGTCCTGTTATTCCATCCATCAGGATTCTAAAAAGATGTACCATGACCTTAGAGAAGTGTTTTGGTGGAAAGGCTTGAAAGGGACATAGCGGAATTTGTTGCAAAATGTCCAAATTGCCAACAAGTGAAAGCCTAACAGCAAAATCCGGGTGGTTTACTTCAAGAAATCCAACTTCCCACTTGGAAGTGGGAAGATATCAATATGGATTTCATGGTAGGTTTGCCTCGAAATCAAAAGTAACATGACCTCATATGGGTGGTTGTGGATAGGTTGGCAAAATACGCTCATTTTATTCCCTTCAAGTCTACCTACTCGGCGGAGGATAATGCAAGGATCTTCATACATGAGATTGTGCGTTGCCATGGTATTTTGTTATCCATCATATCTGATAGGGGTGCACAATTCACATCTATGTTTTGGATTTCATTCCAAAAAGGGTTGGGTACCAAGGTGAAGCTGAGCACCGCTTTTCGTCCCCAAACGGATGGTCAAGTGGAGCATACTATTCAAACCCTTGAGGATATGCTTAGAGCTTGTATAATTGACTTCAAGGGAAATTGGGATAAACACTTGCCATTGGTTGAGTTTTCCTACAATAATAGTTACCATTCATCTATATTTATGGCTCCTTTTGAGGCCTTGTATGGAAGGAGATGTAGGTCTCCAATTGGATGGTTTGAAGTGGGTGATTCTTCACTTTTGTGTCTCGAATTGTTTCATAAGACTTTGGAGAAAGTTCATATGATAAGGAATCGCTTGAAAACAGCCTATAGCCGGCAAAAGTCTTATGCTGACCATAGGAGAAAAGACTTAGGGTTTGAAGAAGGTGATAAAGTTTATCTAAAAATTTCACATATGAAAGGGGTGGTGAGATTTGGCAAGAAGGGGAAGTTAAGTCCTAGTTATGTGGTTCCTTATGAAATTGTGCAAAGGGTTGACAAGGTTGCATGTGAGTTGAAGTTACCTAGTGAATTGGCTTTGGTTCATCCGGTGTTTCGTGTCTCCATGCTTAAGAAGTATATCGGTGATCTCGAGTCCATTCTTCCTATTGAGGGTCTAGGTGTTCAAGAGAAGCTCTCCTATGAGGAGGTTCCGGTTGAAATCATTGATAGACAAGTAAAAGAGTTAAGGAACATGGAGGTGGTTTCCATAAAGGTGTTATGGAAAAATTGTAACATTTCGAAATCCCAAAGTCAGGTGATGAGACTTAAACAGGCTCCTTAAGGTCTAAACCATTGTTCCTAGCCAAATTAGGCGTATATGGAGTCGTTGAAGTGTTTTGGAACCAAAACGTTCATAACGTTCGATAAGTTAGTTCTTAAAAGGGCTAGAGTGTCCTTTTAGTATAACCAAGTTAAAGAGTCGGAATTTAGTAAAAATTTGTAACAATAGGTTTAACACATAGTGTGGGATGGTTTCATGTTGTAAAAGTCAGGGTACGACTCCCCGAGGATCGACTAAGGGCCCTCGAGGAGGACCCTTGAGACAGTAGGCCACGACGGACTCCATGACGGGGCGTCACAGGCGCGATGGGGCGTCGAGGCCACCGTCGTGCCAGCCTTAGCTGCTAGGAAGAAAGCCTCTGCCTGCACAGTCTCTGACCAACGCGACGGACGTGCAGGACGGAGGGGGGCCTGTCCGTCACGCCCACGACGGCTCGTCGTCGTGGAGTCGTCGTGGAGGGACTGTAGTGTTTTCAGGGATTTAAGTTTTAGTTAATTATTTTAACAAGTGTCTTAGGGGTAATTAGGGGATTAAGGGAAGTCTAATTAAGTGACTTAAAACCCCACTATAAATACCCAACCTTCATTAACCTAATTACAAGGCTCAAAAATAAAACTCTCTTCCTTCTCTCTACTTTCTCTCTCTATTGGAAGACTCCATTGGAGAACAACTTGGAGAGATCATTTGGGGCTGATTTAGCATGAAATTCACCATCAAAACTTCATCAACTCTTAAGGTATGGGATCTAATTCACCTTTGAGACTTCTTTCCTCAAAGGGCTCCTTCAAAGATTTTCTAAAATTTGAGTTTCATATGGGTTTCATCCAATTTCGAATTTGATTATATGAATTGAGTTGTGTAGGTATTATTTGAGTTATAATGAATAGATTATCATGTATTACAACTTGATTATGATGAGTTGATGTAGTTTGATCTAGATTGTGGGTGATGACACCTAACCCTTAACCCTAGGTATGAGATTGATATGAATTTGGGTTGGATTGAAGTAATTGATCTAGTTCTTGTTTAAATCATCTTTAATGATTGTTATTACATCGATCATGAATCTATTATGGTGAATTGAAGTTCTTCTTGCCTATTTCTTGAGTATTGAATCTAGGGTAAGAAGATAGACTTTGATATCATGTTATAGTGCTTTCTCTTAAATTAGCTCTTATGTAGACTATTGAATTACATTGGGATGATGACCCAAATTGGGTTGGTCTATGGATTGATGGTAAGGCCCTTATTGGTGAACTATGGAGAAGTATTGGTAAGTCTTGATTATCCTAATCCTTACTTCAAATTGTGAATTATTTGTCATCAAGTGATAAGGTTGTGTTGAAGTAGACCTTGCTTAAGGTGATAGGTTTGTATGATGATCGAATTGAAATGCATAGGTTGGTTGTGAGGTTGCCTAGGAGTACATGATATAGGGAAGTTGTTATGTAAAATGTGCATTATTGTTATAAGATGTGCGTGGGATAACTTCACCTATTTGAGTTGTTAATGAAAGGACCATTTCACATACAATTCTTATTGAGCTTTGATAAACGAATGTATATGAGGGCTAGGCCCTATGATATATATATATATGTATATATATTTATGATTATGAGAAGAGTAAAGTCTTTTCAATAAAAAAGGGACCTAGCTTAGCACCGAGTGAGCTTGTATGTGAGGGAGTGACACTTTCTTATATAAGGAAAGGTAGGGTTCACTACGGTTATCATGGGGTGGATAGCCTCATGACCCAAATAGGGTGTAGAGTCGATATGTCCATGGTTCTTTTCCCCAAGCTCCATCAACTATGTTGCCACCATAGGATACTAGCTAGTGGATCCACCTAGATAGCTACGTTTATGTTAGGTTCTACTTTGGCCGGTAGACCACCTTCCATCGGTGTAAGGTTTCATGACACCGGATTCCGTATTTGCTCATGTGGTCTATGTCGGTTAAGGCAAGGTTTACCTAAACTAAATGAATGAATAAGATATAGACTAATCGAAGTAACTTGAAAGGGTTTGGCTATAGCTAAGGTAGGGGTATGAGAATCTACTTAAGCCTTGCACTAGTTTGCCTTGATAGGAGCTTTGAGAGGTCAATATTATGTATGTAAAGTAGTGATGTAATGTAAATGACTTTGTACATTGAATAACATGCTTATGAGTATAAGGTTGTTGCTTTTGGTTGAAGAAGAATGTTTTCATGAAATGGAAGATTATGCTAGGTAAGTACAATTGCTAAATGTAGTCTTGATAGGTTACTTGATTATTTAAGAGTCATGGGAATTTACTTGATCATTGCACTTGTGACTTTGTGAAGGTATAGTTAGTATGCTTTGCTTTGCTATGCTTCACTCGTATACATGTTTTATAATGATTTTTATTAAATGTCCTTTTCTAAGTATATTTGATTGGTAATTGTATATGTGGTTCCATACTTAGTACATGTGGAGTACTAACCCCATTTATTTCCCTTTTTCCCAAATATTTTAGGTTCAGGTCGTTGAACTTGCTCCGAATTGCTAGAAAGTAAAACTTGGATCTCTTACCATCCAAGGGGTAGGTCCTCATTCTCCCGAGGGCATTGCCGACCTCTTAATCCTATTCTACTTAGTTACTATAGTTCTGTTTTGACTCATTTACTCATTTGAGACGATGTTGTATATGGCCTATATGTGGCTTCTTGTATTGATGTAGGGCTATGCCCAAGATTTATTGTCCTTGATAGATGGTTTATGAGATGAGACGGCTTTTATGACTATTACTTCTCTATTTATAAATGTGTGAAATAAAAGTAGAAGACTGTGTAATCTTCGTATATGAACAAGTCTATGTATACTTGATATAAATATGATTATGTGTATGTAGAGGTCTATGTAAACCTCCGAGTAGTTATAGATAAAAAGTTCTAAATTCCTTCACATTTTTAATCGATGAATGCTATGACGAGGCTAAGAGGCTTGTTTTAGTCCTCAAAGAGGACGACGACGCTGGTTACGTCTAGGGGGTAAACCCGTATGTGACAAACTTGGTATCAGAGCATGAGGTTGAATATCCTTGATAATAACGTCTCTCTCAACCACGTTATATAGGTTTGTATTCATAATTGTGAAGTGCCCCACACTTATGAATAGGAACTGATTTGATGCTTAGGAGTCACTCTCATTGTTGAAAATCCATATCGTGCCTGTAGAATGTACGTTTTATATGTATTTGACTAAACCTTGTGTTTTGGTTATAGGAGATGAATACTAGAAGAATTCAGCCAGAAGACTTGAGGAGGAGATTGCTGCGGTGTGAATCCCTCCCCGTGGTGATCCAGTTCCTCCCCTTGAAGAGATTGCTGTTGATGATCAGGTTCCAGATGATCCTCCACCTATGGCAGAGGCTCAGATGAGGGCTATTCTTGCTCAAATGGCTCAAGACATGACTACTCAAGCTCAAGCCTCAACGGTGCAAGCCCAAGCCATGACTGCCCAAGCTATTAGGGATTTGGCACCTAGAGTTCATGAGCAAACTATGGCTTCCCGACTTAGGGACTTTACCCGAATGAATCCTCCTATCTTCTACGGGTCTAAGGTTGATGAAGACCCTCAAGAATTCATTGATAAGGTTTATAAGATTTTGTGTGCTATGGGGTTGTCTTGTAGTGAGAATGCCGAGTTGGCCTCATACCAACTCATGGATGTGGCTCAGACATAGCATGTGCAATGGAAAGACCATAGGCCACTTCAAAGTGGGCCCGTGACTTGGGAGTTGTTCAAAAGGGCTTTTCTTGATCGGTTCTTCCTTAGAGAGATGAGAGAAACTAAGGTGGTGGAGTTCATCAATCTCCGCCAAGGAGAAATGAGTGTTCATGAGTACTCTTTGAAGTTTATTCAATTGGCTAAGTATGCTCCTTCCTTGGTCTCCGATCCTAGAGACGAAATGAGTCGATTCATGACAGGTGTGTTGGATGATTTGCAAGAAGAATGTCAATCGGCTATGCTTCATGATAACATGAATATTGGTCGTCTCATGGTGCATGCAAAAGGGGTTAAGGAGGCTAGAGAAAAAAAGGAAGGATAAAGATAAGGAGTCAAGAAGGGCAAGGTCATTCGAGAGTGGAACTACTAAAGATAGGTTTGGAATTCAAGACAAGCCTAGATTCAAGAAAAGGTTCTCAAATCAAGTTCCATCCAAATTTCCCAAGGCTAGGGATGGGAAGGTCCCTAGGCCAAGAGTTCAAAAAGGGAAAAGTGGGAACTCGTCTAATGAGAATCCACCTTGCAAGGAATGTGGGAAGAAGCATTTAGGTGTTTGCCTCCTAGGTTCGGACAAATGCTTTGGTTATGGAAAGATTGGTCACAAAGTGCGGGATTGTCCAAATGCTAAAGGGCAAGAGAGGGGTGGTCAGCCAAGTGGTTCTAATGATGTTCCCAAAAAGAACCACTTTTATGCTCTTCATTCGAGAGATGATCAAGAGGCCTCTCCCAATGTGGTGACCGGTATGTTATGAATCTTTGCTCTTGATGTGTATGCTTTGCTAGATCCGGGTGCTACTTTGTATTTCGTTACTCCCTTAGTTGCTAAAAAGTTCGATACTTTACCCGATGTTTTGCTTGAACCTATTTTCGTGTCTACTCCGGTGGGTGAGTCGGTTGTAGCAAAAAAGAGTATATCGAAATTGTCCCATTTTGATACCCCATAGAGTTTCTCATGTCGATCTAGTTGAACTAGACATGCTTGATTTTGATGTCATTTTGGGTATGGATTGGTTACATGCTTGCTTCGTTTGTATTGATTGTAGAACTAGAATTGTGAGGTTTAGTTTCCCAAATGAACCCGTGTTTGAGTGGAAGGGTGGAAATTCTCTTCCAGAGGTCGTTTCATATCATGTCTAAAAGCGTGTAAAATGATCTCAAAGGGGTGTCTTTATCATATTGTGAGAGTCCAAGAAGTCGATTCCGAAGTTCCTCCTATTGAGTCGGTCCCCGTGGTGAGTAAATTTACGGAGGTCTTTCCTGATGACCTTCCCGGCATTCCTCCCGAATGGGAAATTGATTTCGGTATTGATTTGCTACCAGAAACAAAAGCCTATCTTTATTCCTCCTTATAGAATGGCTCCGGCCGAGTTAAAGGAGTTGAAGGCGCAACTTAAAGATTTGCTAGACAAGGGCTTTATAAGACCTAGCATTTCTCCATGGGGTGCTCCAGTTTTGTTCGTGAAAAAGAAGGATGGGTCCTTGAGAATGTGTATTGACTACCGCCAACTAAACAAGGTTACTGTCAAGAACAAGTATCCTCTTCCTCGGATTGATGATTTATTTAATCAACTCCAAGGAGCGAGTTACTTCTCCAAAATTGACTTGAGGTCAGGTTATCACCAGCTTAGGGTGAGAAATGAAGATATTCCAAAGATGGCCTTTCGGACTCGGTACGGGCATTATGAGTTCGTGGTTATGTCCTTTGGTCTCACAAATGCTCCGGCGGCGTTTATGGACCTAATGAATAGGGTGTTTCGAAGTTACCTTGATGCATTCATTATTGTATTTATCAATGATATTTTGGTGTATTCGAAGAATGAGGTTTATCACATGGGTCATCTAAGGGTGGTATTGCAAACCCTTATAGAGCATAAATTGTTTGCAAAGTATAGCAAGTGTGTGTTTTGGTTGAGGTCGGTAGAGTTTCTTGGGTACATCATCTCTAGTGAGGGAGTTGAGGTAGACCCAAGGAAAACTGAAGCGGTAAGAAATTGGCCTAGACCCTTGACCCCAACTGACATTAGGAGTTTCTTGGGTCTAGCTGGCTATTATCGAAGGTTTGTAGAAGGTTTTTCATCATTGCATCTCCATTGACTTCATTAACTCAAAAGGATAAAAAGTTTCAGTGGTCGGAGGCCTGCGAGAAGAGTTTCCAATTATTGAAAGACAGGCTTACTTCTGCTCTGGTGTTAACCTTACCGGAAGGTTGTACAGGGTTCGTGGTTTATTGTGATGCATCCTGCATAGGTTTGGGGTGTGTGCTTATGCAAAATGGGAAGGTGATTGCCTATGCTTTACGGCAACTTAAGGTACATGAGAAAAATTACCCTACCCATGACTTTGAGTTAGTGGCCGTGGTGTTCGCTTTGAAATTATGGAGACATTACTTGTATGGTGTTCATGTAGATGTTTTCACCGATCATAAAAGTCTTCAATATATGTTTACTCAAAAAGAGTTGAATTTCTGACAAAGAAGGTGGTTGGAATTGTTGAAAGATTATGATATGAGTGTCCTATATCATCCCGGCAAGGCCAATGTGGTGGCGGATGCTCTAAGCCGTATGACTATGGGTAGTGTGTCTCATATTGATGAAGACAAGAAAGATCTAGTGAAAGATGTTCATCGTTTGCCTAGATTAGGGGTGCGGTTGGAGAGTTCTCTAAATGGAAGTGCCTCGGTTCATCATAGCTCGGAGTCATCATTAGTGGTGGAGGTGAAGTCCAAACAACACCTCGATCAACTATTGATGGAGTTGAAGGAATCGGTTCTTAGCAAGATGAATGAGTCTTTCTCCTTAGGAGAGGATGGTGTGTTGAGGTACCAAGGAAGGTTATGTGTTCCCAATATTGATGGATTGAGGGATCGGGTCCTTGATGAAGCCCATGGATCCCACTATTCTATCCATCCGGGTTCTACTAAGATGTATCATGACCTTCGAGAAATATATTGGTGGGAAGGTTTGAAGAAGGACATAGCGGAATTTGTTGCTAAGTGTCCAAATTGCCAACAAGTGAAGGCGAAACATCAAAAGTCGGGTGGATTACTACAAGAGATCCAAATTCCTACTTGGAAGTGATAAGACATTAATATGGACTTTGTGGTAGGGTTGCCATGGACTCAAAAGTCATATGATTCTATATGGGTGATCGTTGATAGATTGACTAAGTCCGCTCATTTTATTCCCGTCAAATCCACGTATTCGGCGGAGGATTATGCGAAGATCTTCATAGATGAGATTGTGTGTCGCCATGGTATTCCGTTATCCATCATTTCGGATCGGGGTGCACAATTCACATCTAGATTTTGGAAGTCTTTTCAAAAAGGTTTGGGTACTAAAGTGAAATTGAGTACCGCCTTTCATCCTCAAACGAATGGTCAAGCGGAACGCACAATTCAAACTCTTGAGGATATGCTTAGAGCTTGCATTATTGATTTTAAAGGGAGTTGGGATAAGCACTTGCCGTTGGTAGAGTTTGCATACAATAATAGTTTTCATTCGTCCATCTCCATGGCTCCCTATGAAGCCTTGTATGGTAGGAGGTGTAGGTCTCCTATATGATGCTTTGAAGTTGGTGAATCATTGATCTTTGGTCACGACTTGATTTATAAGACATTGGAGAATGTGCATATCATAAGAAATAGGTTGCGAACAGCCTATAGTCGTCAAAAGTCCTATGCCGATAATAGGAGAAGAGATTTGGAGTTTGAAGAGGGTGACAAGGTGTATTTAAAAATCTCACCTATGAAAGGGGTGGTAATATTTGGCAAGAAAGGGAAGTTGAGCCCTCGTTACGTGGGTCCTTATGAGATTTTGGAAAGGGTTGGTAAAGTTGCTTATCGCTTACAACTACCTAACGATTTAGCTTCGGTTCATCCGATTTTCCATGTCTCGATGTTGTAGAAGTGTGTTTGGGATCCCGAGTCTATCCTTCCTATTGAATGTCTTGGAGTCAAGGATAACCTCTCTTATGAGGAGGTTCCTATCCGAATCCTTTATAGGCAAGTGAAAAGGTTGAGGAACAAGGAGGTGGTTTCCGGAAAAGTGTTATGGAAGAACCACCTAGTTGAGGGTGCAACATGGGAGGCGGAGGCCGACATGAAAACCCGTTATCCTCATTTTTTTGATGATTAAGGTTAGTCTTTCTCTCTAATGATATAAATATAATAGACTTTGTGTATTCTTGATGTTTTGGTGAAGTTTCTTCAAAAATCCTAGTTTTTGAGACTTCACAATGAAGTCACTGTAGGGTGACCTTAATTAAATTGAATTTTCTTGCTTCTTGCATATTTGAGTCAAGTTGTGTATTGTGATATAGTGAATCCTCGTGGATGTTATATTAAGCATATTTATAAGATGAACTTTGTGCTAAGTGACTTGTATATCAAATGATTGAGCTTATGTGTGTTGTGAGTAGAAAGTATCTCATGAGGAAACTTTGAGCTTATGTATGATAAAGTGATGTGTTAAAGTTTTTTATTGAAATGATATGATTCATGTTAATTGAATATTGTGAATTGGTTGAGCTGCTAGTCTTGAGTCTATTCCCTCGTTTAAAGAGTGTTTAGTGTCATTCGGGGATGAATGTTCCTAAGGGGGGGATAATGTAACATTTCGAAACCCCAAAATCAGGTGATGAGACTTAAACAGGCTCCTTAACGTCTAAACCATTGTTCCTAGCCAAATTAGGCGTATATGGAGTCGTTGAAGTGTTTTGGAACCAAAACGTTCATAACGTCCGGTAAGTTGGTTCATAAGAGGGCTAGAGTGTCCTTTTAGTATAACCAAGTTAAAGAGTCGGAATTTAGTAAAAATTTGTAACAATAGGTGTAACACATAGTGTGGGATGGTTTCATGTTAGAAAGGTCAGGGTACGACTCCCCGAGGATCGACTAAGGGCCCTCGAGGAGGACCCTTGAGACAGTAGGCCACGACGGACTCCATGACGTGGTGTCACAGGAGCGACGGGGCATCGAGGCCACTGTCGTGCCAGCCTTAGCTGCTGGGAAGAAAGTCTCCACCTGCACAGTCTCTGACCAACGCGATGGACGTGCAGGACGGAGGGGGGCCTGTCCGTCACGCCCACGATGGCTCATCGGCGGGGAGTCATCGTGGAGGGCCTGTAGTGTTTTCAGGGATTTAAGTTTTAGTTAATTATTTTAACAAGTGTCTTAGGGGTAATTAGGGGATTAAGGGAAGTCTAATTAAGTGACTTAAGACCCCACTATAAATACCCAACCTTCATTAACCTAATCACAAGGCTCAAAAATAAAACTCTCTTCCTTCTCTCTACTTTCTCTCTCTATTGGAAGACTCTATTGGAGAACAACTTTGGGAGATAATTGGGGGATGATTTAGCACGAAATTTACCATCAAAACGTCATCAACTCTTAAGGTATGGGATCTAATTCACTTTTGAGACTTCTTTCCTCAAAGGGCTCCTTCAAAGATTTTCTAAAAGTTGAGTTTCATATGGGTTTCATCCAATTTCGCATTCGATTATATGAATTGAGTTGTTTAGGTATTATTTGAGTTATAATTAATAGATTATCATGTATTACAACTTGATTATGATGAATTGATGTAGTTTGATCTAGATTGTGGGTGATGACCCCTAACCCTTAACCCTAGGTATGAGATTGATATGAATTTGGGTTGGATTGAAGTAATTGATCTAGTTCTTGTTTAAATCATCTTTAACGATTGTTATTGCATCGATGATGAATCTATTTTGGTGAATTAAAGTTCTTCTTGCCTATTTCTTGAGTATTGAATCTGGGGGTAAGAAGATAGACTTTGATATCATGTTACCAAGCTTTAATTTAGTATTGCTTTGTGGTATAGTGCTTTCTCTTAAATTAGTTCGTATGTTGACTATTGAATTACATTGGGATGATGACCCAAATTTGGTTGGTCTATGGGTTGATAGTAAGGCCCATATTGGTGAACTATGGAGAAGTATTGGTAAGTCTTGATTATCCTAATCCTTACTTCAAATTGTGAATTATTTGTCATCAAGTGATAAGGTTGTGTTGAAGTAGACCTTGCTTAAGGTGATAGGTTGGTATGATGATCAAATTGAAATGCTTAGGTTGGTTGTGAGGTTGCCTAGGAGTACATGATATAGGGAAGTTGTTCTGTAAAGATGTGCCCTATTGTGATGAGATGTGCGTGGGCTAACTTCACCTATTTGAGTTGTTAATGAAAGGACCATTTCTCATACAATTCTTATTGAGCTTTGATAAACGAATGTATATGAGGGCTAGGCCCTATGATATATATATGTATGTAAATATATTTATGATTATGATAAGAGTAAAGGCTTTTCAATAAAAAAAGGGACCTAGCTTAGCACCAAGTGAGCTTGTATGTGAGGGAGTGACACTTTCTTATATAAGGAAAGGTAGGGTTCACTACGGTTCTCACGGGGTGGATAGCCTCATGACCCAAATAGGGTGTAGAGTCGATATGTCCATGGTTCTTTTCCCCAAGCTCCATCAACTATGTTGCCACCATAGGATACTAGCTAGTGGATCCACCTAGATAGCTACGTTTATGTTAGGTTCTACTTTGGCCGGTAGACCACCTTCCATCGGTGTAAGGTTTCATGACACCAGACCACATTTGCTCATGTGGTCTATATCGGTTAAGGCAAGTTTTCGCTAAACTAAACGAATGAATAAGATATAGACTAATCGAAGTAACTTGAAAGGGTTTGGCTATAGCATAGGTAGGGGTATGGGACTCTACTTAAGCCTTGCACTAGTTTGCCTTGATAGGAGCTTTGAGAGGTCAATATTATGTATGTAAAGTAGTGATGTAATGTAAATAACTTCGTACATTGAATAACATGCTTATGAGTATAAGGTTGTTGCTTTTGGTTGAAGAAGAATGTTTTCATGAAATGGAATAGTATGCTAGGTAAGTACAATTGCTAAATGTAGTCTTGATAGGTTACTTGATTATGTAAGAGTCATGGGAATTTACTTGATCATTGCACTTGTGACTTTGTGAAGGGTATAGTTAGTATGCTTTGCTTTGCTATGCTTCACTCGTATACATGTTTTATAATGATTTTTATTAAATGTCCTTTTCTAAGTATATTTGCTTGGTAATTGTATATGTGGTTCCATACTTAGTACATGTGGAGTACTAACCCCATTTCTTTCCCTTTTTCCCAAATTTTTTAGGGTCGGGTCATTGAACTTGATCCGAATTGCTGGAGAGGAAGACTTGGATCTCTTACCATCCAACGGGCAGGTCCTCATTCTCCTGAGGGCATTGCCGACATCTTACTCCTATGTTACTTAGTTACTATAGTTCTGTTTTGACTCATTTACTCATTTTAGATGATGTTGTATATGGCCTATATGTGGCTTCTTGTATTGATGTAGGGCTATGTCCAAGATTTATTGTCCTTGATAGATGGTTTATGAGATGACATGGCTTTTATGATTATTACTTCTCTATTTATAAATGTGTGAAATAAAAGTAGAAGACTATGTAATCTTCGTATATGAACAAGTATATGTATACTTGATATAAATATGATTATGTGTATGTAGAGGTCTATGTAAACCTCTGAGTAGTTATAGATAAAAAGTTTTAAATTCCTTCATATTTTTAATCGATGAATGCTATGACGAGGCTAAGAGGCTTGTCTTAGTCCTCAAAGAGGACGACGACGACGGTTACCTCTAGGGGGTAAACCCGGATGTGACAAAAATCACCTAATTGAGGGTGCAACATGGGAGGCTGGGGCCGACATGAAGTCATGTTACCCTCATCTGTTTGATAACTAAAGTTACATGTTCCTATTTATAGTGAAAATAATGAGTTTTTTTAAGTTGCCTTGATTTTTGGTAAAATATTGAATTATATGTTGTGTTACAGTGAATTACAGTGAATTGTGCCTATTAAAAAATGAAGGTTTTCAGAAAAATGCTCTTTTACTTGATTTGAACTTATGTGGTGCATTTTGGTATGTTGTGTCTTCATGAGTTCTATTGAGCATGATGGTATGTGTTGAAGAAAGCTTTGGCATAAGTGAATACACATGAAATGAATGTTGGACTCTTATGAGTCAAAAATGATGCTTTGGGTTGCATTGTGTAAAAGGTTATGTGTTTATGTTGATTTGAATTGTAACTCATGTTTTAATATGTTGTTGTTGGTTGGGCTCTTAGTCTTGAGTCTATTCCTTCCTTTTAATGAATTTTAGTGTTATTTAGGGATGAATGTTTCGAATGGGGGATAATGTAATACTACGAAAGTCTAAAGCCTAATGTAGAGCCTAGCATGAGATTCTAAGAGTTGTAACAGTGTTGTTAAGGTCAAATATAATGTATATAAGTCATTTAGGAAGTTTTAGAATCAAAACTTCAAGGAACGCCCATGACGTCCGGAAACTAGTTCAAGAGGTGCTAGAGTTCCTTAGTCTATTTGACAAGGTTTCAAGAGTTGGAAAATGATGAAATTTGGTGAAAATGTGTCTAACACGTATTAGAGTTGGTTTATAGTTGAAACCTCCGGGTACTAATCCCCAAAGACCAACCAAAGGTTCTTTGAGAAGGACCCTTCTTGTTTGGCTAAAAGTTGTTAAAAGATGGTGCCATGGACGACTTGCAATAGACGAGGTGTGGTCCAATCGATGGGGCATCGATTGTCACCGTAGATGGTCACTTAGACAAATTGGTGAAGAGGTCATTTGGCAAGTCTCCGACCAAAAAGTCGGATGTGCATCACGGAGGGGGGCTTGGCCGTCGAATAACCTACGACCCGTAGGTCGGGGTCTCGTAGGTCAAGTATGTGTTCTGCTGCTTCATTTTAGATTAGTTAATTAAGTTAATTAGTTGGTTAGTTAATTAGTTAGGGGTTAAGGGAGGTCTAGTTAAGTTAATTAAGGACCTCTATAAAAAGACCTAACCTAATTAAACTAAACCTAACTCTCATAATTCCCAAAACCCTATTTGCTCTTCCTTCTCTCTTCTTTCTCTCTCCCAAAGAAACTCCATGGAAGACCAAGCAGAGTAGGGTTCTAGGAAAGAAATAAGACTAGTTTTCTCCATCAATCTTCATTAATTAACAAGGTATGGGAATCCTTTCACCTTTGGCATTCTTTCCCTAAAGGGTTCCTCCAAATTAATTTCAAAAAGATGAGTTTCAAGTGGATTTTCTTCTATTACGAATTTGACTTTATAAATTGCTTTGTTTATGATTTAATTAGATAATTGCTAGTTCTTGATGAATTGACCTAGGTTGTGAAGTAGATCATGAATTGGACCTAAGTCCTTAACCCTAAGCTATGACCTAGTGATGAATTGTTGTGTAGTCATTCAATTGACTTCATTATTGTGTAAATTACTATTGTGTGATCATATTACACTAATTCTTGGGTTGAATTGTATGGTTGATGATAAAACCTCGGATGATGGCTTGTGAAGGAGAATGGGGTAAGTCTTGTGATCTCAATCTTTTACTTCAATTATGATTACTTGTGTTTGGTGATGAAGTTATATTTAAGTATACCTTATGATGAGATTGATTAGGGTTGGTATGATTTTGAATTGAAATGTATTGATTTATGGATTGTGAGATTATGCTTAAGATGTAATGATAAAAGGTGGGTTATGTAATATCATAAAACAAACTAAGGTGAACTAGAGCTTCGCAAATATTTTGTGAGTTATTTTTGTGCTAGAATGAGTTATATGGATTTGCATAGGCAGTGTGTGAAGTTTGGTGGCGTTTGGAGGTCAAACGTCCAAGAAAGTCCCTGACGTTCGGAAGGTGTGTCTTAGAAAGTGTTTGTGTGTCTTGATGTGTTTTAGTGAGTTTTACGTGTTCGTTTTAATCAAAATTGAGGTGTGATGTTCCTAAGACCTAGACGACAATGTATAGGGGTTTAACATACGGGTACGACTCAACCTAGGACCCACGGGGCCCCATAGAGAAGGACCCAAGACTTGGACCCAAAACTGCCAAAACAGTGTCAACCAACGAACCAATCGATGGCTCGCCGACTTGGTCCGTCGATTGGACCTGAAGCCTGCACATTTTGGGAGTTGCAGTACCAAACCACGAGCCCACATCAACGGGACGTCGATGCATCGATGGTGGTCCTGCAAAAGCAGCTGGACACGGCTACCTTGCCTTAAAGTGTTTTGTAAATTCACCCCAAGTATTTTATGACCATGGTATTATATCTTTAGTGTTTTTAAGTTGTATGAGATTAGTTTTAAGTCCTAGACCTAGACAATACCCCTCAATTCAAATATTCAAACTCTCTCTCTGAACACAAACTCTATAAAGACACCATTGCAACTAAGACTCAAGGAAGAGCTAGGAGGGCCGGTTGGACGTGTTTCTTCATCGAAATTAGTGGTTTTCCTTCTCATTGAGGCATGGTAGTTATCATTGAACCCTCTTCCATTCAAGGAGTTATTTCTAAAAGATTTCAAAAAGGGTTTTCAAACTCTACCTTCTCCTAGTTTTGATTTTAAGCATGAGTCTTCATGTAAAAGTGTTTTAATAGTTCAAATATGTTCTTTCTAGTATTAATTGATCATTTTAATGTCAAAACCCTAATGAACTCATGGTTATGCATATTTCCAACTTTTATCTTAAGAAATGGGTTAAATGAACATGTTTGTGTAGGGTATGAACTTTGGTTTTATTATATCTGTATTCTGGTTTAGCTACTGCCCTAAGGGACATATTATGATGAAATATTGAATAATTGGTTATAGGTGATGGAAGCTTGGTTAAATTGTGAGTTGGTTATATTGCATAGCTCTTAATATGAAATGTGCTTGAGTGGTATGGTCCACCTTCTTGGTGGCGGTGTTTACTTGATCTATTTGGATATATATATATATATATATATATTGGTATTTGTTGTGAGTATGGCTTTGAGGAACTTAGGTGTGAAATGAAGTGATAATGATGAGGTTCATGTTGATATGTATTATGAAGCTTGAATTGTATGTCTTGCTTAGATTATGACTAAATGAAGTATGTGTATATGTTGAGTATACTAGTGTGTGAGAAATGATTAATAAAGGTGTAAGCATGTTTAGATTTCAATATTAATGAAAGTGATCATTTATGTGAAAGGTCTGCTCACATGTACACACACACTTACACTTTGAATGAATGAATGAATGATTGAAGTTAAACAAAGTGAATGAAAAGGGGAGTTTGTGGTGAGCACTTATTGTGAGTAGAGACAAAGTGCTTAGTAGCAATCTCACTACCTCCCAAGATATTTATAATGTGGGTTGGAGGATGGATACCCATTGTGAGTTCAGATGGAGTGTCCAAAAGTTATCATTGACCTTTAGTAATGAATGTTTAAGACTGCGTGGGGGAGTTATGCTTAGCACCGAAAGGATTTAAAGAAGGGGTGGGTGCATATTGTGAGTAGAGATGTTGTACCCAATGTACCTCTTGAGATGAGTACTCCTTGTTAGTAGAGAGTCTGTTACTTAGTAGCAATCTCCTTATCCCTTAACTATGTGCCCGCATAGATGTAGCTATTTGAAAAGCCATGTAAAAGATAAGAGAAAGACCCACCCTAGGCAAGTGGGGAGACCTCATCCGATAAGGGTAGTATCGGGATTCCATGTGTAGCTCTCATGGTCTATATCAGTTAAAGCTATTCCCCCACAAAATAATGAATGAGCTAAGTCTCCTAAAAGAACGTACTACTTAGGGTGAGTGGTGGTATGGGACGCTATCTATCCATTGCACTAGGTAGACCTTCCGAAAGGGGAGTCTTGGTGGATTTTATATGAAATGCATGAACTAAGTCTCCTAAAAGAACGTACTACTTAGGGTAGGTGGTGGTATCGGACGCTATCTATCCATTGCAGTAAGTAGACCTTTCGAAAGGGGAGTCTTGGTGTGTTCTATCATGTGTTGTAAATAAAGTTAGATAAATTAAGGTCTAATGTTAAGAAATTATGTTAAAACTAAGTTTTATGTGATGAAATTAGGAGTGACTAATGTGGAGTTCTTAATCCAAGGTAATCCTGAAGGAGCACTAAGTGGGAGTAGTAGTATGGGATGCTACTCTCACATTGCACTTAGTGTAGCTTATAGGTCCTATTGGAGAAGGGTACTTACATGAAATCCTTCTTGTATGCATGTCTTTCAAATATCTATCCAAGAGTGTGGATTTGATTCCCGGACTAGGTAAACCTATGGTTGGTAGTCTTAAGGATCGGTTTGGTGTGTCTTGAAGGGGGGGGGGTGTATCTAATACCTCAAAATTCGATGGCCTGTAGGCTGGTCGACGTCCCGTCGATTGAGGACGTGGGTTGAGACTTTGACTAGGGAGCTAAGCTCCCATTTTCCAGCCTCTGAACCCATCGACGGAGGACATGACGGTTCGTTGGTGGACTGACGTCCCGTCGATGGGCATCCATCTGCGAAGGTTGTCTCCTGCGTATCTTCACTTTTAAGTTAGGGGTGAAATTGTAAATTCACCCCACCTCCAAATAATAGAAAGGGTGGTTAATTAAGGGTCTTTTGGGTATTTTAAATATGTTTATAAGCCTTTAAAACTTAGAAGATTTCATTCTTCAAAATCAAAACCCAAATTCCCTTAGAAATTCTCTAGAACTCCATCGGAGCCAAAACTCAAGGAAGGGCTTGGATTGGAGATTTGAGTGGTTATTCTTCATCAAATTGGAGGATTAGATTTATTGAGGAATAATTTTTTATCCTTGAAACTCTATTCATCAACCAGCCCAATACTCAAAGAGTTTTCTAAAGTTTTCAAAGATGAATTGTCAAATTTCATGATCTATCCATGGGTTCTTGCATTAAAGGTTTTAAAGCATTGTATATTTATTGAATTGTTGTTAATTAGATGACTTTAAATTATTTAACCTATGAAACCATGTAATTAATGAACCCTAGTTTTTTACTACTTTATGGGTTAGGTGATATTTGATCTAATGCTTATGAATTCTAGTGTAGTTTTCTATGGGCTATTGATTGATGTAATAATTGTATTGAATTGATATCTAGGTTGCCTTATATTGATGAATCTTTAATGAATTGACCTAAATTCATTAAATATCATAGTTTATGTATTGAATTATTCGTTGTGGCCATTGGTAAGGGCCTTATGGTATTGAATTGGATGATTTAGCTATGGATTGAAATGGTGAGAAGGGATTGGTGGTACCCTGCCCTAATTCTCTTTACTTTATGTTAATTTTACTTCAATTATGTTGTAATTGGTATGGTCCACTTATGTTGGTGGTGCTATGTGGTTTACTTGTAATTGATGTGGCCTTGTCGGCGTTACTTTATGTAATATGATGATCATGGCCTTGTCGGCACTACTTGAAGTATTATGATGATTTGTGTAGTTGACTTATTTGAAGTATGAGCATATCTATCTACATGTGATTAAGTGAAATTAGGTGTTCCTTCTATGTTTATTAGGAGATTATGTTAGATTATGACTATGTCTTTGTATGTGTAATCTTAGAGTTGATGCATGATTGTTCCTACTTGACTATATGAGTCTATGATGGTAATATTGATGATTATATGGTAATGTACAGGATGATATAAAGATGATAAGGGTCATTCCTAAGTGATTCAAAGAATTATTTGTTATATGTTATAAAGTAAAGGATGTTGTGTCTTGTTTTGGTAGACTTGTGTCCCTTACTTGATACATGTATGAGTGATATATGAATACGATATGTCTTGACTAGGTCGACATAGTGCACCCTTGTCATGTATGAATGAATGATATGTTACACCTTAAATGATGTTAAGAAGGTCATGTACGTGGAACCTTAAGACTAGTGGTAAGGTTATGTTATGAACTTTGAAGTCGAGAGTCGTAACGGTATCCTTCATGTAAAGGATAATGGACTTACGGTTGATAGGCTGGAACAACATCAAATCATCCTTAGGAAAATCATGATGAGCTATCTATGTCGTCATTGTAAGGTAGCCTAAGTGGACCTCTTTAGTAGGGTGAATGTGATCGGGTTATGAACTAGATAAGGAACTTCTTCATGTGATCCTTTAATGTGAATTACTCTATGAGAACAAAGGCTAGCACCGAGTGATTATGTTATGGGAAGTAGCTATACTTGAGATGGATACTAGAGTATAATGTAGCTCTACTTTAGAATGAGACTAGAGTGCATAAAACCCCTTCATATTCCTTAACCATGTGCCTACATGTGATGTTTCCTAGTTCTACTCTTGGCAAGTATAAAACCCTCATCGGAGTAGGTTAGAACTCCAGATTCCATGTCTATCTATCATGGTATATGTCGGTTATTGCCTATTCTCATCATGTGGGATATCTACTATCATTAGAGAAGTTCTATGAAGTTTAGGTGATGGTATGGGACGCTATCTAGGCATTGCACAATAGGCTTTGAAGGTGTTAGTTAAGCTCCCTAGGTCTTCTCCAAGACCATTAATTGAATGTCCTTATGTGATGAATGAGTCTTAAATGGACTAATGAATGTAATTACTTAAGTTAAAAAAGCATGTTAAATGAATAAGTACTTATCTAGAGTAGTTAAGGGTTATCAAGTTACGGTGTTAAGGGGGCCTAGGAATGGTCACTTTGTATCTTACCTAGATAAGTCTTAAGAATGACTCTAGTTAGGGAATATGATTGATTTTGTGGACATGAGCTAAGCCTTAGGTAGTCTTAAAGATTATTTAGGTAATCTTGAAGAGGTTAATCATGGACGTTATCTTCTTGATTTACCTAAGTATGTCTTTTGATAGCCTTTGGAAGGAGAATGTCATATTATCTATGTGTTGTTGTATTAAGTAAGAATGATTATATCTTAGGTAGTCTGTAGGATCTCTTAAATGTGTGTGTAAGAGATTGTATGGGCGGTCGGTCGCTTCACAACTTACTCAAGTGAGACTTAGAATCACCTTTGGTAGGAGGATCTCATGTTCATGTGTATGATGTCTTGTAAGCGTGTGTTGATCTCATTATAGGTTGTCTTAAGGATCATTTAGGTGTTCCTAGAGAGGTTGCATGGGCGGTCTCTCTTTGTCTTACTTAAGTGAGTCTTAGGATAACTTTTAGTGAGGGGATTACGTGCTAGGAAGTGTCTAAAGTGAAGGAACTTCACTGTAACAGTGAATTGGTTCTCCGTAAAGTAACCTTAAAAATGTACTAAATTGCTTAAATGTTATCTTATGTGTTTCTAATGTTTTAAATGTTATTATTATGATTATGATATGATATTTAAATGAAAAATATGCATATTTCTAATAAATGTTTGTTTTCATGATTTTATGCATTATGTCATACTTAGTACATGTATTTGTAATAATTCCTGTTTTTATCTATCTCAATAGTGGTTGATAGGTGAGGAGCATTTGGGAAGCAATACTTGGATCGCAGCATCATTCAAGTGAAGTTGAAGTATGTCCTCATTTGACTCGAGGGTAGAGATGTCTTTTATGTCTCTTATTGAAGTATTGTAATAGACTAAGTATTTCTATATTTGTATTGTATGGCCATGTCCCAAAGTACTCTTGTGTCAAAGATTTGATGAAATGAGAGTTAGTATTTCCTATGAGTTTTATATGAAAGATATTTTAAGATATTCGTATCAAAAGTTTTAATTCCGCACTACTTTTCATATGTTTATATGCGATGAATGATATGAAAAGGTTTGTACAAGACCTCATAGAGGTCAAGTACGCCGGTCGCACTCCCAGAGGGCAATATCATCTAGAGTGTGGTCTCGGGACGTGACAAGCTTGGTATCAGAGCATAAGTTATGAAAGTGGTACTAGGAATCAAAAAGTCTAATCAAATCACGTCTAGTAGAGTCTTGACGATCGTTGTGAGTCGCGACACATCTATGGGCGAGAGGCTATAGGATGACAGAGTTTCCCTTCTTTTCTACTCCTATGTCGTGCCGTAGAGTAAAAGTTATGAGTACTCTTTTCTTATGTTTTTCCTTGTGTTTCTAGGAATATGAATACGAGGAGGACACCGGCTAAGAGAGTTGAGGCGAATGATGTGAATGAGGAGATTTCTCCTCAAGTTGAGAAAGTTCCTCAAAGTTCTCAAGGTGCTCAAGGTTTTCAAGGTGATCAAGTCCCTATTGTGGAAGAAGGTAATGATGTTCCGTTGGTTCCCCCGGAATTGACTTATAGAGAGATTAGAGAGGTTTTTCTTCCCGACCCGTGACTACTCAAGTGAATTTGAGTATGGAGCCTAGAGTGAATGTTGTGGAGAGCACTATGACATTTAGATTAAGAGATTTTGTGAGGATGAATCCTCCTATCTTTCTTCGCTCGAAGGTGGGAGATGATACCCAAGAGTTTCTAGATAGTGTGTACAAAGGCGTTGAGTGCTATGGGGGTTACATCTAGGGAGAAGTCGAAGTTAGCTTTATACAAATTGTGGGAGGCTTCTCAAGTGTGGTACGCTCAATGGAAAGATAATAGGTCAATTGAGTCGGGTCCCATAGAGTTTGAGGAATTAAAGAGGGCTTTCATAGAGGAGTATGGTGAGTAAAGGAGTTTTGATTGATTGTCTCAGCATTTCTATTTAACTCAAGATTGAGAGTAGAAAGTCATAGAAGTATGTTGCATGTGCATTGTGTTTAGGGGTCTTGTTGAAATAGAATTTCATTGATTCCTTTCATTGTGCATTTTATGAAGTTATGATTATGTTTTAAGATGTGTTTATGTGGTTCTACATTGCATATTAGCATGTTTCCATCATGAATTGCCTAAAAGTTGCATTTTTGGAAAAATTGCATAATTCACTGTAATGCACTGGCAGCTCACTGTGATATTTTTAAAAAAATTTCTAATTCATTCTTTGGTCTAAAATTATTGTAATATGGTTAGAACTTATGTATATGAGCATGATATCGATTACAAAATGATTTTTTACTATTTGGAATGAAGGATGTGAGTTTTATGGCATGATAAGTTTTAGAATTTATTCTACTTTCTTGTTGTGTTGTGATTCTCTTATTTATGTGAAATTGATGTTTTCCTAGATGTTTGTATTGTATAAGGTTTTATATGGTATGTTCATGAGCTTCTAAATGAATCTCTATTCTTGGAAGTTTTCGGAGAGTGGTAAGTGTCATTCGAGGACGAATGTTGTCCAAGTGGGGGAGAATGTAATAACTCAAAAATGAATTAGGTGAAGCTAGAGCCTAACATGCTTTTCATGATTGTCTAAGGTCCTAAATTGGTCTACAATGTGGTATTGAGGCAGTGTCTAGAGCTTTAGGTAATTTGGAAGTGAAACGTCAAGGGACGACTAAGACGTTCGACGATTAAGTAACCTATGTGCCTCATGTGTTGTTTTGTGCCTATATGTGTGTTTCATGAGTTAATGGGGTCCAAATATGAGTTATTATAGTGTTTATAGGCAGTGTGTCATGTTTAGTGATGTTTGGAGGTCAAACGTCCAAGAACGTCCATGACGTTCGAAAGGTTTGCCTTGAAACGACCCTGTGTGTCTTGGCATATTTCGTCGAGTTTTACGTGTTCGTTTTTGATGAAATTTATGTGGGTGGTATAAACTTGTATACTAACATATTCGTGTTGGAAAAGTCCAGTCAAACATCCCCAAGGACCATCCAAGGGTCCTTGAGGAAGGACCCTTCAAAGAGCCAAAGGTTTCTTAGACCAGCCCTATAGACTGAGGCAATCGATGGCCTGTAGGCCGGTCGACACCCCGTCGATTGAGGGTGTGGGTTGAGACTTAGCCTAGGGAGGTAAGCTCCCTTTTTCCAACCTCTGAACCCATCGACGTAGGACAGGACAGTCCGTTGGTGGACTGATGCCCCGTCAATGGGCAACCGTCTGTGAAAGTTGTCTGCTGCACAGCTTCACTGTTAAGTTAGGGGTGAAGTTGTAAATTCACCCCACATAAAAATAAGAGAAAGGGAGGTTAATTAAGGGTCTTTTGGGTATTTTAAATATGTTTATAATCCTTTAACACTTAGAAATTTTATTCTTCAAAATCAAAACCAAAATTCCCTTAGAAATTCTCTAGAACTCCATTGGAGCCAAAACTCAAGGAAGGGCTTGGATTGGAGATTTGAGTGGTGATTCTCATCAAATTGGAGGATTAGATTTATTGAGGTATGGTTTTTGATCCTTGAAACTCTATTCGTCAAGGAGCCCAACATACAAAGAGTTTTCTAAAGTTTTCGAAGATGAATTGTCCAATTTCATGATCTATCCATGGGTTCTTGTATTAAAGGTTTTAAAGCATTGTATATTGATTGAATTGTTGTTAATTAGATGATTTTAACTCAATTAACCTATGAACCTATGTAATTGATGAACTCTAGTTTTTGACTACTTTATGGGTTAAGTGATATTGATCTAATGCTTATGAATTCTAGTGTAGTTTTCTATGGGCTATTGATTGATGTGATAATTGTATTGAATTGATATATAGGTTGTCTTGGATTGATGAATCTATATTGATTGACCTAGTTTCATTGAATATCATAGTTTATGTATTGAATTGTTGGTTATGGCCATGGGTAAGGGCCTTATGGTATTGAATTGGATGAATTCGCTTTGGATTGAAATGGCGAGAAGGGATTGGTGGTACGCTGCCCTAATTATCTTTAATTCATGTTAATTAGACTTCAATTCTGTTGTGATTGGTATAGTCCACTTATGGTAGCGGTTCTATGTGCTTTACTTGTAATTGATGTGGCCGTGTCGATGTTACTTTATGTAATATGATGATCATGGCCTTGTTGGCACTACTTGAAGTATTATGATGATTTGTGTTTTTGACTTATGTGAAGTATGAGCATATCTATCTACATGTTAGTAAGTGAAAGTATGTGTTCTTTAATGTTTATTTATAGATCATGTTAGACTATGACTATGTCTTTGTATGTGTAATCGTAGAGTTGATGCATGATTGTTCCTACTTGACTACATGAATCTATGATGGTTATACTGATAATGATATGGTAATGTATAGGATGACATAAAGATGATAAGGGTCATTCCTAAGTGATTCAAAGAATTATATGTTATATGTGATAAAGTAAAGGATGTTGTGTCTTGTTTTGGTAGACTTGTGTCCCTTACTTGATAAATGTATGAATGATATATGAATACGAGATTTCTTGACTAGGTAGGCATAGTGCAACCTTGTAATGTATGAATCAATGATATGTGATACCTTAAATGATGTTAAGAAGGTCATGTACGTGGAAACTTAAGCCTAGTGGTAAGGTTATGTTATGAAATTTGAAGTCGAGAGCCGTAATGGTATCCTTCATGTAAAGGATGATGGACTTAGGGTTGATTGGCTGGAACGGCATCATATCATCTTTAGGAAAGCCATGATGAGCTATCTATGTCTCCATCATAAGGTAGCCCTAGTGGACCTTTTTGGTAGGGTGAATGTGATTGGGTTATGAACTAGATAAGGAACCTCATCATGTGATCCTTTAATGTCAATTAATCTATGAGAACAAAGGCTTGAACCGAGTGATTATGTTATGGGAAGTATCTCTACTTGAGACGGAGACTAGAGTACAATGTATCTCTACTTGAGAATGAGACTAGACTGCATAAAAGCCCTTCATATTCTCTAACCATGTGCCTACATGTGATGTGTCCTAGTTCTACCCTTGGCAAGTAGAACACCCTCATCGGAGTAGGTTAGAACTCCGGATTCCATGTCTAGCTATCATGGTCTATGTCGGTTATTGCCTATTCTCATCATGTGGGATACCTACTAGCATTAGAGAAGTTTTATGAAGTTTAGGTAGTGGTATGAGACGTTATCTAGGCATTGCACAATAGGCTTTGAAGGTGTTAGTTAAGGTTCCTAGGTATTCTCCAAGACCATTAATTGAATGTCCTTATGTGATGAATGAGTCTTAATTGAACTAATGAATGTAATGACTTAAGTTAAGAAAGCATGTTAAATGAATAAGTACTTATCTATGGTAATTAAGGGTTAGCTAGTTAAGGTGTGAAGGGGGCATAGGAATGATCACTTTGTATCTAACCTAGATAAGCATTAAGAATGACTCTAGTTAGGCAAGATGATTGATTTTGTGGACATGATCTAAGTCTTAGATAGTCTTAAGGATTATTTCGGTAATCTTGAAGAGGTTAATCATGGATGTTATCTTCTTGATTTACTTCAGTATGTCTTTTGATAGCCTTTGGAAGGAGTATGTCATATTATTTATGTGTTGTTGTATTAAGTAAGAATGATTCTATTTTAGGTAGTCTATAGGATTTCTGAAGTGTGTGTGTAAGGGATTGTATGGGCGGTCGCTTCACAACTCACTCAAGTGAGACTTAGAATCACCTTTGGTAGGAGAATCTCATGTTCATGTGTATTATGTCTTGTAAGCGTGTGTTGATCTCATTATAGGTGGTCTTAAGGATCATTTAGGTGTGCCTATAGAGGTTGTATGGGCGGTCTCTCTTTGTCTTACTTAAGTGAGTCTTAGGATAGCTTTTAGTGAGGGGATTATGTGCTAGGAAGTGTCTAAAGTGAAGATAAGTCACTTCACTGTACAGTGAACTGGTTCACTGTAAATATGACCTTAAAAATGTACTAAATTGCTTAAATGTTGTCTTATGTGTTTAAAAGGTGTTAAATGTTATTCTTATGATTATGATATGATATTTAAATGAAAAAGATGCATATTTCTAATAAATGTCCATTTTCATGATTTTATACAGTATGCCATACTTAGTACATGTGTTTGTACTAATTTCATGCTTTTATATATCTCTATAGTGGTTGATAGGTGAGGAGCATTTGGGAAGCAAGACTTGGATCGTAGCATCATTCAAGTGAAGTTGAAGTTTGTCCTCATTTGACTCGAGGGCATAGATGTCTTTTATGTCTCTTATTGAAGTATTGTAATAGACTAAGTATTTCTATATTCGTATTGTATGTGCCGTGTCCCAAAGTACTCTTGTGTCTAAGATTTGATGAATAAGACTTAGTATTTCCTATGAGTTTTATATGAAAGATTTCTTAAGATATTCGTGTGAAAAGTTTTAATTTTGCCCTACTTTTCATATGTTTATATGCGATGAACGATACGAAAGGGTTTGTATAAGACCTCAGAGAGGTCAAGTACCCCGGTTGCACTCCAAGAGTGCCATATCTTCTAGGGTGTGGTCTCGGGATGTGACAGTGTATGGGCGGTACCTTCTTGTTTTACCTTAGGGAGTCTTAGGATAACTTGGTTAGGGAAACCTCATGGGAAATGAGTTCACATTGCTTGGAATGAATTGTTCGCTGTAACATGTCACTATTTTCACTGTTTTTCACTGTAATGTTTTTGGAGTTCACTGTAAATTGACTCCTTGTTCTAAAATTATGGAACACTTTTATTATGTGCTAAATGATGGTTTTTATACTATTTTAACTCTATAATGATGAAGGTTTTACTTATTTTACGAAAATATCCCTTTTCACATGTTTTTGTATATGTCATACTTAGTACATTGTTTTGTACTAACCCCATACTTTTCTATACTTAATAAGTAGGTTGGAGGCGTTTGAAGACTAGAAGACAAAACTTGGGAATCTATCCTCTCAAGATTAAGTATGTCCTCTTATATTTGAGAAAACATAGTTCTATTTCTTAATTTCTATCGTTAAGACTACGATGTATTTTCATTTAATGTAAAGGGTCGTGTCCCTAAGATATTTATGTTGAGTCTTTAAGTTGGCTTGTGAAGACGAGATGAATCCTTATATTTTATGAAAGATGTTTTCTTTATTAATTTATTCGTGAAAAGTGTTAATTTCGCACTAATTTCCATGTCTTATGTAATGAATGATAGCTAAGGCTTGTACAAGACCTCCGAATGGTCAAGTACGCAATTGTTACGACCTAAGGGTACTTCCTTCTCCTAGGGGGTACTTTAGGGTCGTCACAGGTTATGAAGTACATATGTGCCTTAGTATGATATACTGATGTTAATGTGCTAACCTCACATGTGTGAATTGCAATGAAAGGAAAATACTCATCCAATTCCTATTGAGCCATGATTATGACTATATAAGGGATAGACCCTATGACTTAAGCTAATCTATGATGATTAATAAAGTCTTAAAGACATTTCAAAAAGGGACTATAGCTTAGCACCGAGTGAATTAGAGTGAGGAGTGTCTGTTCCCACATATGGAAGGTAGGATCATAATGTAATCCTGAGATTGGAGACTATAATGCATGTTGCATGAAGAGTGTCACGACCCGAAAAAACACCCTAGAAGTTACGACATTCCTTAGGTTGTGGACTGGCGTACTTGACCTCTCGGAGGTCTTGTACAAACCCTTTCGTATCGTTCATCGCATATAAAACATATGAAAAGTAGTGCGGAATTAAAACTTTTCAAGAACATTCTATAAGTCTTTAAAAACTCTTTCATATAAAATTCATAGGAAATACTAAGTCTTATTTCATCAAATCTTAGACACGAGAATACTTTGGGACACGGCGCATACACAATAGAAATATAGTACTACTAAGTCTATTAAAATACTTCGAAAAAGGAAATAAAACACATTTATGCCCTCGAGTCATATGAGGACATACTTCAACTTCACTTGAATGATGCTACGATCAAATTCATGCTTCTCAAATGCTCCTCACCTACCAATCACTATAGAGATAGATAAAAGCATGGAATTAGTACAAACACATGTACTAAGTATGGCATAATGCATAAAATCATGAAAACGGATATTTATTGGAAATATGCATCTTTTCATTAATATCATAATATAATAATAAGAACAATATTTATCAACTTATAAACACATACAAAATCACTTAGCCAATTTAGATCATTTTTAGGACAACATTACAGTAACCTTAATTCATTGTACAGTGAATTTACAGTGAAGTTGCTTAATTCTACCTTAGTCACTTTATAGCATATAATCCCCTCACTTAAAGCTATCCTAAGACTCACTTAAGCAATACAAAGAGAGGCCGTCCATACAACCTCTCTAGGAACACCTAAATGATCCTTAAGACCACCTATAATGAGATCAACACACACCTAGAAGACATCAAACATATGAACATCCTCCTACCAAAGGTGATTCTAACTCTCACTAGAGTGAGTTATGAAGCGACCGCCCATACAATCTCTTACACACACACTTAAGAGATCCTATAGACTACCTAAGATAGAATTATTCTCACTTAATACATCAAAACATAGATAATATGACATTGTCCTTCCAAAGACTATCAAAAGACTTACTTAAGTAAATCAAGAAGAGAACGTCCATGATTTACCTCTTCAAGATTACCTAAATAATCCTTAAGACTACCTAAGGCTTAGATGATGTCTACATAATCAACCATCTTCCCTAACTATAGTTATTCTTAATACTTATCTAGGTAAGATACAAAGTAACTATTCCTATGCCCCCTTCACACCTTAACCAGATAACCCTTAACTACTCTAGATAAGTACTTATTCATTTAACATACTTTCTTAACTAAAGTCATTACATTCATTAGTTCATTTAAGACTCATTCATCACATAAGGACATTCAAGTAATGGTCTTGGACAAGACCTAGGGACTATACTAACACCTTCAAAGCCTATACCACCACCTAAACTTCATAGAACTTCTCTAATGCTAGTAGGTATCCCATATGATGATAATAGGCAATAACCGACATAGACCATGATAGCTAGACATAGAATCCAGAGTTCTAACCTACTCCGATCAGGGTGTTCTACTTGCCAAGGGTAGAACTAGGACACATCCCATGTAAGCACATGGTTAAGGAATATGAAGGGCTTTTACGTACTCTAGTCTCATTCTCAAGTAGAGCTACATTGTACTCTAGTTTCCTTCTCAAGTAGAGATACTTCCCAAGACATAATCACTCGGTGCTAGCCTTTGTTCTCATAGAGTAATTGACATTAAAAGTTCATACAAAGGGGTTCCAAATCTAGTTCATAACCCAATCACATTCACCCTACCAAAGAGGTACTGTAGGGCTACCTTACAATGGAGACATAGATAGCTCATTATGACTTTCCTAAGGATGATATGATGCCGTTCCAGCCAATCAACCCTCAGTCTATCATTCCTTTACTAGAAGGATACCATTACGGCTCTTCAACTTCAACATTCATAACCTTACCACTAGGTTAAAAGTTCCATGTACATGACCTTCTTAACATCATCTAAGATCTCACATATCATTCATTCATACATGAGAAGGGTGCACTAATCCTACCTAGTCAAGACATCTGGTACTCACATATCATTCATACATGTATCAAGTAAGGAACACAAGTCTACCAAAACAAAACACCACATTCTTTACTTTATTAAACATATATCATATCATTCTTTGAAGAACTTAGGTTTAGATCATGAAATTGGACAATTCATCTTTGAAAACTTTAGAAAACCTTTGAAAGTTGGGATCCTAGATTAATAGAATTTCAAGGATCAAAAACCATACCTCAATAAAGGTAATCCTCCAATTTGATGAAGAATCTCCACTCAATTCTCCAATCCAAGCCCTTCCTTAAATTTTGGCTCTAATGGAGCTCTAGAGAATTTTAAAGTGAATTTGGGTTTTGATTTTGAAGAATGAAATCTTCTAAGTTTTAAAGGCTTATAAATATGTTTAAAATACCCAAAGACCCCTAATTAACCACCCATTCTCTTATTTGGACGTGGGGTGAATTTACAACTTCACCCCTAACTTAACAGTGAACTACACAAGAAGGCAGTCCGCACAGACGGATGGCCATCGACGGCCCGTCCCTTAACCAACGGACCATCCTGTTGGTCCGTGGTTTGGGACTGAGGCTGGTCTTTGGCTTGGCCTCTCCCACTGCTAAGTGTACACCTACGCCCCCTCACCTACGGGGCGTCGATTCACCCACTGGGCGTAGATTGCCTCTGTAGGTTGGGCTGGTTTTTGACAGTTTGGGAACTCTTGAAGGGTCCTTCCTCAAGGACCGTTGGTTGGTTCTTGGGGACTTTCACCCGGAATCCTACCATAGAATGCTTCAAAATGTGCCATAGAAATACTCGAATGGTAGCTATTATTGTAGGAGAACTCTATTAACGGTAGGTAATCATCCAAATTACCCTTGAAGTCAATAACACAATCCCTTAACATATATTCTTGGGTTTGGATGGTACTCTCCGCTTGACCATCCGTTTGAGGATGAAAAGTGCTGCTAAGTTTCACTTGAGTACCTTGCCCCTTTTTAAAAGACCTCCAAAAACGAGAAGTGAATTGGGCACCTCTATCCGAGATGATGGACAAAGGGATCCCATGCCAACTCACAATCTCATTAAGGTACTACCTAGCATACTCCTCTGCCTAATAAGTAGATTTGACGGGAATAAGTGGGAAAATTTCATCAATCTTTCAACAATCACCCATATTGAATCATTTTGCCTCCGGGTTCAAGGCAAACCCACTATGAAATCCATATTGATATTTTCCTACTTCCAAGTAGGGACATCCATCACTTAAGTTAAACCTCCTGATCTTTGATGTTCGACCTTAACTTGTTGACAATTAGGACATTTAGCCACAAACTCCGCTATATCCCTTTTCAATCCATCCTACCAATAGATATGTTGGAGATCACGATATATTTTGGTGGCACCCGGATTAATGGAATATCGGGAACCATGAGTCTCTTCCAAAATTTGTCCCCTTAGACCATCCACATCTTGTACACACAATCTACCTTGGTACTTAAGTACCCCCCATCCCCTGGGAGAATGCCTCATTTAACTTGCTAAGAACCGATTCCTTCAACTCCATTAATAGAGGATCAAGGTGTTGCTTAGACTTCACCTCCACCACTAAAGATGATTCGGAGTTATGATGAACCATAGACCCTCCTTTTGGAGAATCTTCTAACCGAACATCCAACCGAGACAATCTATGAACCTCTTTCACAAATTCATTCTTATCATCGGGAACATTGGATACACTACCCATTGACATTCGACTTAGAGAGTTCATAACCACATTGGCCTTGCTGAGGTGGTAGATAACACTCATGTCATAATCCTTCAAAAGTTCCTACCAGTGTATTTGTTGGAGATTCAACTCCTTTTGTGTGAACACATATTGAAATATAGTGTGGTCGGTGAATACATCCACATGTAACACATATAAGTAATTCCTCCATATTTTCAAGGCAAAAACTACGGCTGCTAATTCTAGATCATGAGTTGGGTAGTTCTTCTCATGCACCTTGAGTTGTCTAGAGGCATATACTATCACCTTACCATGTTGCATGAGGACACAACTGATACGTAATCGAGAAGCACCATAATACACTACAAACTCTTTAATACTCTCCGGTAAATTCAACAAAAGAGCGGAGGTAACCTTATCTTTCAACTCTTGGAAGCCTCTTTCACAAGCTTCCGACCGCTCAAACTTAGCATTCTTTGGGGTTAAGGTTGTCAAAAGAGAAACAATGGTTGCAAACACATACAAAAATCTTCTATAATACCCGGCTAAACCCAAGAAACTTTGAATATCGGTTAGAGTCAAATGTCTAGGCCAATTGTTAACCGCTTCGGTTTTCTTTGGATCGACCTTTATACCTCACTTGAAATAATGTGACCAAGAAAAGCAACCGATCTCAACCAAAATTCACACTTACTATATATAGCAAAGAGTTGATGTTCCTTGAGGACTTCCAATACTACCCTCAAATGACCCATGTGATCATCCTCACTCTTAGAATATACCAAGATATCATTAATGAAGACAATTACAAATGAGTCAAGGTAATTCTGGAAAACTCTATTCATAAGGTCCATAAAAACCATCGGGCATTAGTTAGATAAAATTACATTACTAGGAACTCATAATGACCATACCTAGTTCAGAAAGTCGTTTAGGTATGTCTTCACCTCTCACCCTAAGTTGGTGATACCCCGACCTAAAAAAAAAGAGCTTGCCCCTTGGAGTTAATCAAATAAATAGTCGATCCTAGGGAGAGGATACTTGTTATTTATGGTGAACTTATTTAGTTGACATTAATCAATCCACATCCTAAGGGACCCATCCTTATTTTTCACGAATAACACCGAAGTGCCCCATGGGGAAATACTAGGTTTTATGAAACCTTTGTCTAGTAAGTCTTTGAGTTGAATCTTTAGTTCCTTTAACTCGGATGGACCCACCCGGGAAAGGATTGAAATAGACTTTGTATCCGGCAACAATCTATGTCGAAGTCTATTTCCCGTTCGGGATGAATTTAGAGAAAGTTGTAACACCTCTAAAATGAATTAGGTGAAGCTAGAGCCTAACACGTGTGTCATGTGGTTATGAAGTCCTAAATTGGTCTATAATAGTGTTTTGAGGCATTTTTTTATGATTGGTAGAGTTTGGAGGTTAAACGTCCAAGAACATCCCAGATGTTAGGAAGTTTTGCCTTGAGACGTGCTTGTGTGTTCGAGTGTGTCTTTGCATGTTTTATGTGTTGTTTGGAGTTCAAATTTATAGGAGAGGTTCCTAACATCTATACGAGTGTGTTTTAGTTTGAAACATTTGGGTACGACTCCCCAAGGACCACCCTAAGGGTCCTTGAGGAGGACCCAACTTGTGGGTCAAAGCTGCCCAAGGCAACAAAATTTGTACATGGAAAGAATATGCCCGCGTCGCAGACTTGTTCCAAGGGTTAAGGTGAACCAAGTTCTGTTTCTACCCCACACCCAAAAGGGGGGTTCACCGGCTAAGGTGATACCGTGTCTGTGTATTCCCCACACAGAAAAGGGGGGTTCACGACTGTAGTGAACCGGATACTTTCCTGAGCTTTAACCGACATAGATCATGTGAGCTAAGCATGAAATACAGTGTCTTCTCCACACCGAAAAGAGGTGGAATCACCGGCCAAAGTGAAACCGAAACCTCCTAGCATTCTTAGGTGGAGGCATCCACTAGCTAGTCCCTATGCTGGAGAAACATAGTTCGAAGACTAGGAGACATACAAAGAGCCTGGTCCACCTGGGTGGTGATCTCGTCTCATGAGGCTTACATGTGCTGGCACAAGCTCATTGCTAGTCTATCGGTGCTAGGCTCAGATCTATTTTACTTTGTTGTCTTCTTAGAGTTGACTCACACATTATGGAAGCTTGCTTCTAGTTATTTGGTTTACTTAACTCTATGGATGACTGGTCACCCCTTTATTTACTTGATGAATATGAACTTAAGTCTTGCATTATCATCATGTTGCGAGTGAGACTTGTCTCACGGACTCTAGAACCCTCTTATGTGAGTATTTTTGACATAACGTATAAGTGTATTTGAGACTTGTCTCACTTCTTTTAACACTCTATATTACGTAAAATTCATAACTTAAGCTTTTAGTTATTTCATTACTCACCTTAACTTGTTCACGTAAATTGTTAGTCTTGTATCATTCTTTATGAAAGTTATGATTACTTATACAATGCTATTATGTTCATAAGTTTGTGTGGATAGGGTATGTTGGGAATTGTCCCATTGATTGGCATACCCTATGTTATGAGTTCATTGATGTGGAGATTAGAATGACTTTTTGGAGTTAATATGATTGGACAAAGTTTTGTTAGCCAATTTGTTGGCATCAAACACAATTTCACTAGATACTTATCATATTATTATCACTAGCCAATTCAATCACTTCATGAATACATTATAGTAATCTAACATGTTAAACAAGAAAACTTTTAACCTTTGATTAACATATAAAATAATTCAATGAACAATTCATAACAATCTCATATTCTCGAACACAAGTAGGCATTATAACATTCAACGTTCATGTAAATAACACCCTAAGTATGAGGATCTAACATGTATAATTCACTCGACATATAAATCACTAAAACATACACATAATAATCAGTTAATACCACATACAAATAACATGCATCGAGAATTTCACTATAGATACTACAAGAATCGGAAATCGGGAGAACTAGGGAGGTGAACATGCGATTTGATGGGAACAACTCTAGTTTCGATTTTCTTGAAGTTAAAACGTTTGAAAAGCCTCTTGGAGAAAGAGTTCCAGGAGATAAAACCCATACCTTATTGTAGAATTAAATCTATGAAGATCACCTTGCACTTTGCAAGAAGACCTTGAAGAACTTGCTTGAAATCGTCTAGGGTTTCTAACGTTTTTCTCTTGTTTTTTAGTTGCAGCGTTTTTATGATGAATAACTAGTCTAAGTCTTTAAGAAATGAATTTAACTAATTCAACTTGGACTATATAACCCAATTAAGTTAGACCAATTAGCTAATTACAAAAACACCCTTCCTAACTTGACTAGAATTAGAAGAACACTTTGACTTAACCGAAATCTGGAATTTTCTTAGTGGTTTCGATTTTGACCAATTAAATTAATTAATTAAGTTGCTAAATTAATTAATTAGGTAACCTAGGGTAATTACTGAAATACCCCTAAGTTGTCAGAACTATAACTAACCCTTTGGATCATCCTAGGTTAGGTACTAGGTTGTCTCTTTCTTGACTTAACCGAAATCTGGAAATTGCTTAGTGGTTTCAGTTTTGTCCATTTAAATTAATTAATTAAGTTGCTAAATTAATTAATTAGGTAACCTAGGATAATTACTAAAGTACCCCTAAGTTGTTAGGACCATAACCAACCTTTTGGATAATCCTAGGTTAGGTACTAGGTTGTCTCTTTCTTGACTTAACCGAAATCGGGAAATTGCTTAGTGGTTTCGGTTTTGTCCATTTAAATTAATTAATTAAGTTTCTAAATTAATTAATTAAGTAACCTATGGTAATTACTAAAGTACCCCTAAGTTGTTAGGATCATAAGCAACCCTTTGGACCATCCTAGGTTAGGTACTAGGTTGTCTCTTACTTGACTTAACCTAAATCTGGAAATCGCTTAGTGGTTTCGGTTTTGTCCATTTAAATTAATTAATTAAGTTGCTAAATTAATTAATTATGTAATCTAGGGTAATTACTAAAGTACCCCCTAAGTTTTTAGGACCATAACCAACCCTTTCAACCATCCTAGGTTAGGTACTAGGTTGTCTCTTAGTTAGTTACACGGTTTGGTGTCACCCGGTTTGGTCTTAGGTTGTTGGGTCCCTTGGTTAGATATTTTTGGTTTGTCCTAGGTTAGTTAGTTAGTTAGGTCAGTTAGTTAGGGACTAGGACTAGTTAGGGAGCTTGTCCCCATGTGGGTGGACTCGGACGCGCGCCTGCCCCTAACCACTCTAACCGAATCGGTTAGCTTGTCCCTTGGCCGATTGTACATGTACTTGAACATGTGTTGTGTGCACTTTCCTAACTAACTCTTCTGGAAGGTTCATTTGGAATGTTTACTTTTTTCCCCAAGTATCCTCACTATGTCCTTGGGCACTGCTTAATCTACATGATCATTTTAAATGGTTATGTGCTATGGTACTAGGTTTGACACTTGGATGCCTAGTACCTAATGTGTTGAGTTGAGAATTAATATGTGTATTAACGATGACACTAATAATTTTAGCTTAGGGTCTTCATTGCAGGTACAATTCCTAAACAAGTTTGGATTGTATTCTAAATTACTTGTGTATACATAGAAATTGTCTAACACCCCTTAGCCAATTTTCTATACTATGTCCAATATTACTCAATATTGGGCATTGGGATGCCTATCTACCCCAATACGCATTCTTAAAGACCTACTAGGCTCTTCACTAGACATGTAAGTTTATGGAATGTTACAAACACTCTCCATCGGAGTAGGGTTGACTCTGGATTCCATGCCTAGCTAGTATGGTCTATGTCGGTTATTTCTTTTCTCATCATGTGGGACATTATAGTATTTGATAAGTTCTACAACGTTTAGGTAGTGGAATGGGATGCTATCTAGACATTGCACGAGTAGGCTTTGAGGATGCTAGTGTGTACGTTCCCTAAGTCTTCTCCAAGACCATTATGTGAAGTCCTTAATTGTTGAATGTCTCTTAAACGGTTTAGTGAATATATTTACTTAAATAAAATGCATGTGAATGAAAAGGTACTTATTTAGTGTAGCTTTAAGGATTGCATAGGTAGGCTTGGAGAGGGTGTATGGGCGGTCTCTTCATATCTTACTTAGGTGAGTCTTAGAGTAATTCTAGGTAGGGAGTTTAATTAATAAAATGGGAATAATTTTATCTAAGGTAGTCTTAAGGATCACTTAGGTGTGTGTGAAGGGGTTGTATGGGCGGTCTCTTCATAACTTACTCAAGTGATCCTAAGAATAACCTTTGGTAGGAGAGTCTCATGTTTATGTGTTTTGAAGTGATGTTTATGCTATATTGTGGAAGGTGACTGATATATGTTTATATTGACTTGTAAGTGACTCTTATACTTATCTTATGAAGTTTTCTTCAAAAAGAGCATGTTTTATCCAAATGTCCTTTTAGCATGGTTTATTTGCATGTCACCATTCTTGGTGAATTATTATGTACTAATTCCATATATTTTATCTTATCTCTAAAGGTTTAGGTGGAATCTGATAGGAGTCTTCGAAGTGAATCTTGGACATTGGTATTCATGCAAGAAAGTTGTGGTATGTCCTCAATTGATTCGAGGACATCACTATGTTTAGTTTTCTTGTTAAAGACATTGTAATAGACTTAGATATTTCTATTTTGTTGATGACGTGACCCACGATATTCGTGTGTCTAAGATGGAGACTATGAGACTTAGCCTTTTCCTATGATTTTCTATGAGAGATATTTTTAAGTATTATTAGATTGTGTGAAAAGTTTTAATTTCGCACTACTTATTATACATTATGCAATGAATGATATCAAAGGTATTGTACAAGACCTCTGAGAGGTCAAGTAAACCGTGCCACGATTTGAGAATACCATTTCTTCTAGGGTATACTCTTGGGTCGTGACAAAAATCATCGAGAAAGACTTCCGGAAAATCCTTCATTACGTGTACCGACTCTAAAGGAGGAACCTCAGACTCAAGGTACTTGACCTCATAATATGGTAGAGACATCCCTTAGAGATCATCTTACAAGCTTTTAGACACGAAATTATTCGACCTCTAGGGATTGAGTTACCCCCCCCCCACCCACCCTCTTCCATTCTAAGACAGGTTTATTAGGAAATTGGAACTTAACTACCCTTGTTCTACAATCAATAGAAGCAAAGTAAGCATGTAACCAATCAATCCCCAATATGACATCAAATTCAAACATATCAAGTTCTACCAGATCGACCAATGTAACTCTATTGGACAATAATATAGGATAACTGCTATAGACTCTTTTAGCAACAATAAACTCACCCATCGGGGTAGAAACCGAGAAAGGTTCAACTAAGATGTCGGGTAGCATATCAAACTTTTTATCTACTAATGGAGTTACAAATGATAAAGTAGAGCCGTACCTAATAAAGCATAGACATTAATGGAGAACACTTTTAACATACCAGTGACAACGTCGGGTGAATCCTCTTAATCACCCCTAGAGCGGAGAGCATAGAAGCAGTTCTTCATAGGGGCATCTGGATTAGGAACTCTTGCTTGTTCTTGGTTATTCTCCTTTCCTCTAGCCTTTATCATAGGAAAATCTCTAACTTTATGGCCACTCTTTCCACAACCAAAGCAATCATCCGTTCCATCTAAACATTCAACCATATGCTTCTTACCATATTTTGTACAAGTAGGTTTTTCACTTGGTAAATTTCATCTTTTCCCCCTTGAGACCTAGGGTTAGACACCCTATCATTGCTAGCCTTGGGAAATTTAGTAGGAACTTGGTTGGAGAACCTCTTCTTGAACATAGGCTTGTCTTGGATTTACAACTTACCCTTAGAAGTATCTCCTTCATAAGACCTTGCCCTCTTAGCATCCCTATTTTTCCTCTTGACCCTAATCTCCTCAATGTGTTGAGCATGCACTATCAAACGATAAATGTACATGTTATCATGTAGCATCGCCTAACGACACTCTTCCAAAAGATCATCGGACAAACCCGTCAGAAAATGACTCATTTCATATCTAGGATTGAACACCAAAGAAGGGATTTGGACAACTTAGTGAATTTCAAAGAGTATTCTTGGACACTCATACCTCCTTGACGAACGTTTATGAACTCTTCCATCTTAGCCTATCTTTTCTCCCTTGGGAAGAAGCTATCAAGAAATGACCTCCTAAATACTACTCAACTTATAGGACCCGCTCTGAAAGCCCTTTTGTCCTTCCATTGAGTATACCAAGTTTGAGCCACATCCTTACAAGATTTTATATAATTCATGAAGAAAGTATTGGGGGTATTCATCCACCTTAGACCCAAAGAACATTGGAGGGTTCATCCTTGTGAAGTCCCTCAAGCGAGAAGCCATGCTACTCGCATTTTGGTTCACACAGGGTCCAACTTCCCGGTTTGCTTTAGCTGTCATGGATCGAGCTTGAGTAGCTACGGCTTGAGCTTGAGTAGTCATGGCTTGATCCAAGTTGATGAAAGCCAGCCTTATCTCTCCATCTGTCATGGCCGGAGGATTTACCAGAGCTTGGTCACCTTGTGGAACATGTTCTTGAGAATGAGCTTGATTGTCTTGGGAGGAACTCACGCATTAGCAATCTCATATTCCACTCTTCTTGAGGCTGCCCTTCTAGTAGTCATAGTCTATAACCACAAGAAAAGGGCTAGAAGAAAAAGGACACATAGAGTTACCACTCTTGAGGCACGACTTTCAAGAATAATAAAGAGGTGAGAATTCTCTAAGCATCACATAGCCCCTCATTCATAAGTGTGGTGCGCTTCACACTCATGAAAACACTCTAAGTAGACATGGTTTAGTGAGACATCAATCCTAAGATTACTCAACCTCATGCTCCGATACCAAGTTTGTCATGATCGGGCAACACCCCCTAGAGGTAACCGGCGTCTTCGTCCTCGAAGAAGCCTTAGACTAGCCCTTAGCATACAACATGGCATATCATAGGTAGAGAAAATGTGGAAAATTAAAAACATTTACATATGAAGTATACTTAGACTTCTCGTTTATCATATATATATATATATATATATATATATATATATATATATATATATATATATATATATATATATATATATATATATATATATATATATATATATATATATATATATATATATATATATATATATATATATATATACATATATATATACATATATATATATATATATATATATATATATATGAAGTTTACTTAAACTTCTCATTTATAAAGTTTACATAAACTTCTAAACTATGAAACATAGCCAATTCATTAAGTAGTCTAATATTGTATCACACATAAACCATCTATCATATAAGTATAAGAATTGGGTATAGCCCTTACACTATTACAATATGCCAAATATAGGCTTACAACAAAGTCTAAAAGATAAGAAAGAACAATTATCTTAGACATAGTCAATAGTAATAAGGCTATAAAAGTGGCTTTGTCCCCGGATGAGAGGATTCACCAAGAAACTTGCGAAAAGGTCCAAGTCTTCCTTCAAAGTGACCTTGATTCCTCAATGGCCCATAACTGTATTGTTGGTAAAAGGGAAAGAATATTGTTTAGTACAAACCACATGTACTAAGTATGGAAACATATGCAATTAAAACTATTGAATCATTCTTAAAAGGACATTTTGTTCAACACCATGCTAAGTCACTTTAAAGCCCTTTATGCACATACAAGAGCATATACAAGTCAATAATCATAATAACATCAAGACAAGTTCATATCCAACACCATCATAAAGCCATATCAACATTTCATATCTTAGAGTTCATAACATCAAAGCATACAAGACCCTTACTCACAATCACCTCCCAAGCCTACAAGTCCAATGCTCATGTGAAGCCCCATAACCCCACCTAATCAAGTAAACTATAAAAGAGACCATAAGCAATGTATACACTTCATATAACATCATATCATGCATATTGATCATCATATATAGCAACTTATACCAATATCATGTTCCTCAAATGAAGTCAACATCATATAAGATCAACATCATGTAAAGTCAACTTGTGTCATTCATATCATAAGTACATAATAACATCCTCCTAGGACTCCCCTCAAGGTCAACTTGTGCAATGTATAGGTAAAGTCCCATACCTTTACCTACACTAAGTAGAACCCCTTAAGTCACCCTAGTTAGTGTACACTTTATTACTTTCATTCATTCATTTTACTTTCGGGAACAATCACCATGATCATGTGAGCTAAACATGGAATCCGGTGTCATGAAACCCTACACTGAAAGAAGGTGCTCTACTTTCTAAGGTAGAACCAAATATGAACATAGTATTCTAGGTGGATCCACTAGATAGTTTTCCTATGGGGGCACATAATTAAGGAACTAGGAGACATGTATTGGAAACCCTCTTTATGCACATTTGCATTATAGTGTCCATCTCATAAGAACCGTTGTGGACCTACCTTCCCTTATTGGAATGGGACACCTCTTATATCTAGTTCAATCGGTGCTAAGCTAACGTCCCTTTTTGAAATATCATTAAGCCATCCTTAACATTGGTTTCAATATAGGCCTTAGGGACTAACCCCTTGTATAATCAGGATCATAGCTCTTTAGGTATTGAATGAGAACTTTCTTTAGTTACAACCCTTCAGTAGTGAGATCATTACATCATAGTCATAGTATAATAAGGCACACAAGAGAATCACATTCATCCTTGCATAATCATACCCCTATCAAGATCTCACAATTCAACATACTCATAACATGCCATCACATTCATCATATCATCATCTTTCTATTCTATTCACATATCATACTTCAATTTAAACATCACCATCAAGAATAAACCATCATTATTAAAGTAGAGAACTCATGATCATAAAAGTCTTACCAATAGCTTCCAAGACTCTCCTTCAATATTTCACCATCAATTCACTCATTATCATCATATAATAGTAAACGATACAATAACTCAATTACATCATCACAAATTCCCATTCACCCTAATTCCTAACCTAGGTTTAGGGAAAAGGGACAATCATAGATCCTTTCAGAGAAACCAGGTCAAAGCCTAAAGAATTAAAAAAACTTAACCAATAAAAGCCATAATATATCAATATTAATCAATAAAATACAACATTAAATCAATTTGAAAGGTAATTACCGAAATTGGATGAAAACCATAATTTTAGACATCTTTAGAAACCAATTTTGAAAAGCCTCTTGGGGAAAAGGATCTGAAGAGTGAATAGATTTCATTTCTTAGGATTCCTTGAATAATTATGGAATAAAACATGAATCTAGAATCCCTAATGAAGCTTGAACCTTGGTATTCAACGGGTATCTTTGGGATTAGAGAGAGAAATTAGAGAGAAGTGAGAGCTAATTTGGGTTTTGGGAAATTATGAAGTGATGAGTTAGTTTAAAGAGTTATAACTCTTTTATAGTCATAAAATAACTTAATTCACCACACCTTAATCACAAATTAATTAATCAAATAATTATCTAATTTTCCTAACCTTACCAAAATTGGATAGTGCACCAGGGTCCAATCGACGACTCCCCGTAGACGCGACATCGATCCAACCACGGACCGCCTTGGTCATCCGTGGTTTGGATTAAAGACCCCTTTTTAGAGTATCTTGGTGAATTTACTAAGTTTCAACCAATGAGCACCATTGACAGAGTGTCGTTCAAACGATGGCTCGTCGTTTGGTCTTGTGGTTGCACACTGTCCAAAAGACAGTTTTGAGGTCTAAATGTAGGGTCCTCTTCAAGGACCCTTAAGGTGGTCCTTGGGGAGTTGTACCCGGACGTTTCGACCATAAACACGCTCTAACATGTATTTTAAACCATTTTACCAAATTTGACTTAATTCCTACTCTTTAAAACCCCTTTAAACACACCAAGGCACACTAGCTCATCTTCCACAAATCTCCGGACGTCTTGGTCGTTTCTTGAAGTTTTGATTCTAACACTTCCTAATTAAATTTATTTCCTTTTTTAAGCTTATAAACACTTTTTTAAGTCTTAGTTCGTCAAGTGAGGCTCTAGACTAAGTCATGGAATTCCGGAGTGTTACATGAAATAATGAATGAAGCTAATGAAAATGTAATGAAGGTGGGTCTATTGAAAGGTTTTCTCAATAGAACTCTAATGAATGAAAACGGGATGTTGAATGGACACTTTCCCGTGAGTAGAGGTGGAGTGTCTAGAAGCAATCTCAACATTCCTAAGAACTTTCCAATGAATGAATGATAGGTTGGGATCAGTATTCTTTTTGTGAGTAGAGGTAGATTACTTAGTAGCACTCCTTTAACCTATAGTTAATCAATGTAATGAAAGTCTAATACTTCGTGGGGATTACTGCTTAGCATCGAGAGGATATGATAGAGGTGAGTACTATCTCGTGAGAAGAGGTAAGTTACTTAGTAACAACCTCTTGATATGGGTACTCTCCGTTAGTATAGTTGTAGCATCTAGAAACAATCTCCCTATCCCTTAACTATGCGCCGGCATAAGACTAGCTAGTTGTTTTCCACGTAAAGGCTAAGCGAATGACCCTACTTTAGGCAAGTGGGGATCTCTCATTTGGTAGGGTTAATACCGAGATTACATGTTAATCTCCCATGGTCTAAATCGGTTAAAGCATACCCCCACATAAGAATGTAATGAACTAGGTCTTCCTAAGGGTGTACTACTTAGGGTAGGTGGTGGAATGGAACGCCATCTATGAATTGCACAAGGAAGCATTTGAAGGGAGTCTTGGTGTGTCCTTGTAATGTTAATGAATGAATGGGTTTCTATATGATGTTAATGAAGTAAGTTGAGTGTATGTCTAATGTTAGTGAAGCATGTTAGTCTTATTTCTAAGGTTAATGAAAGTTATATGACTTGTTGAATGTGATGTGCCTAGTCTAGAGTGATTCTGAAGGAGCACTAAGTGTGAGTAGTAGAATGGGATGCTACTTTCACATTGCACTAGTGTAACTTAGAGTTATCCTAGTAGATAGTATCTATGTGAAGTTCTTAAATGCATGAATGTTTCCTCTAGTATCTCTAATAATGAATGTTGACTTGTTGAGTTGTGTTGGAAAGGAAATATCCTTATCTTTGGTAGTCTAAAGGAACACTTAGGTGTGTATTGAAGAGGTAGTATGGGCGGTCTCTTCATGTCTTACCTAGGTGGGTCTTAGGACAACTTTGGATAGAGGGTCTAAATTGTTGAATGGGTTACTTAAATAATATGTTTATATATTGAGAATTATTGGAGTATTACCTTGTATGCGGATGATTAACTTGTATGATTTCTTTAACACTTGGTTCATGAAGTTTTATCGAAATAGCATGAAAAGCATATTTCAACTAAAATTTCCTCTGTAAAGCATTTTTTTCATGATTTCCATACTTAATGTTTAATTGTACTAATTTCATATTTTCCTCTTTTTTTATTAAGTGTAGGTGTTGGCAAGTGAGGTGATCTTAGATTTTGTTATACTTGGAAACCCAATGACCTAGACTAGAGCTTCACCTATTAAATAATGTTTAAAATGATATTTCCAAACCTATAATAAAGTAATAAACTTGATTTATAAGTATTAGAGCCTAAACGATAAAGGACGACCATGACATCTGGAAACTAGTGAAATTGAACTAGTAAACGTCCTTAGGCCTTGTGAAGGTTTGGAAGTGTCATATGAAGTCTAAAACTTGTAAAAAATACTTTTATATAGGCAAAATAATTTTTATATGGTCAAAACGTCCAGGTCCGACCCCCCAAGGACCATCCTAGTGGTCCTTGAAGAGGACCCAATTATTGGCCAACATGCTGCCTAAGGCAACTGTCAATTGTACATGCATGAAATAAGTCCACATCGAGGACTAGGTTCAACAAGGGGAAAAAATATTGGTCCGCATCGCAGAATCTACTGTCTCAAAAATTAATTTCATAAATCTTATGGGAACAGCTCCGCTACGCAAACTTGTTCCCCGATGAAAAATATGAAATTTGAAGTCAAGTTTGACTTCACAAAAAGGTCTAATTAAGTGAGAGGTATTTTGGGTATTTTAAGGTAGGGGTAAATATTTTAAGTCAGTTTTGTACCACATTTACCCACCCAAATCAAATCCCCAAAATTGAAATCCAAATCACTCTCACTTCTCTCTAAATTCTCTCTGTACCCAACCTCCATTGAAGAAGCATTGGAGCTTTAATAAAAAGACTAATTTCCAAAGTTTTCTACTCAAATTCATGGATAAAGTCTTCATTAAGGTATAGATTCTTTCACTCTTGGGATTCCTTTCCCCAAGAGGTGCATTCAAAGATGATTCCAAATCCCCCAAAAATCAAGGGTTTTCTCTACACATGGATCTTCTTTTAAAACCTAAATTGTGGATCAATTGTGATGTATTATGATTGATTAGGGTTATTTAATTGTATAATGATGGTTAATTGATGTTGTTTAATTGAAATTCCATACGATCCATGATCTTCCCTAAATTTCATAAATCTTGGAACTTGTTTAAAGAATTGCCGGAAGGTGATGATTATATACATTGATATATTGGTGTTACTTGAATTATTACTTCAAGGATTGCCTTATATCATGCATTTATTGGGCTTTGATCTAATTCTTTAAGAATCCATGAATGTCTCTCTTCTCCTAATCCTAAATCTTAAATTGTATTGATTAATGGCTAGAGGTGATGTAATTGGGTATGTTCTTGTATAATTTACTATACTATGATGATTATAATTGATTTGATGAATAAATATAATTGATTTGGGATGAAGTCTTGAATGGGTTTCATGGAGGCCATTGGTAAGATCTTCAAGGTCATGACTATGTTGTTGTAGTATTGTTGGTCTATTTTTGGTAATGTTGGTTAATTTAAGTATGAATGATGAAGTTAGAATGTATAAACATGGTATCAAATATGATTGTTGTGAGATGATGATAGGTGTACTATGATGAGGGATTGAAGGTGATTCCTCTGTGCATCTTATGGTAATGCTATGATGTAATGTTATCACATGATGTTAGGTTTGTGATGCAAGGAATTTCTCATCCTATGACCTATGAGCTATAAACATGTTATATGAGGGTTAAACTCCTAAGACCTATGTTATAAGTTAATTCTAAGGAAGACTTAAATATACTTCAAAAATGGAATTTAGCTTAACACTGAGTTGTAACACCCTAACATGAACTAAGGTGAACTAGAGCTTCGTGAATGTTTCTTGAGTTAGTTTTGTGTTAAATAAGTTATAATGATGTTCTTAGAAAGTTTGTGAAGTTTGGAGGTCAAATGTCCAAGAACGTCCATGATGTTCGGAAGGTGTGCCTTAGAAAATGCTAGTGTGTCTTTATGTGTTTTAGTGACTTTTACGTGTTCGTTTTAATCAAAATTGATGTGGTATGTTCCTAAGACCTAGAAGACTATGTATTGAGGTTTAAAGTGTGGGTACGACCCGACCTAGTACCCACGAGGGTCCCTAGAGAAGGACCCAAGATTTAGACCCAAAACTACCAAAACAGTGTCAACCAACGAACCAGTCGACCAATCGACGGCTTGTCAACTTGGTCCGTTGATTGGACCTTCAGCCTGCACATTTTGTGAAATGCGGTGCCAAACAACGAGCCCTCATCAATGGGACGTCAATGCATCAATGGTCCGTCATTGATGGGCATCGATGGTAGTCCTGCAAAAGCTGCTAGACGCGGCTGCCTTGGCTTGGGGTGTTTTGTAAATTTACCCCAAGTCTTTAATGACCCTAGGACGATATGTTTAAGTGTTTTTAAGGTATATGAAATTAGTTTTAAGTCCTAGACCTAGACAAGACCCCTCACTTTAAAATATTCAAACTCTCTCTCTAAAGACAAACTCTCTCAAGTCACGATTGGAGCTAAGACTCAAGGAAAAGCTAGGAGGGATGGTTGGACGTGTTTATTCATAACAATTAGTGGGTTTACTTCTCATTGAGGTATGTTACTCATCCTTGAAACCTCTTTCATTCAAGGAGTCATTTCTAAAAGATTTCAAAAAGGGTTTTCAAACTCTATTTTCTCCTAGTTTTGATTCTAAGTATAGTTCTTAATTGTAAAAGTGTTTTAATGATTCAAATATGTTGTTTATAGTATTAATTTATGATTTTGATGTCACAACCCTAAGGAACTCATGCTTATGCGTATTTCCAACTTTTAGCTTAAGAAAGGGGTTAAATGAACATGTTTGTGTAGGGTATGAACTTTGGTTTTCTTATGTTGTTATTATTGTTTAGCTACTGCCCTAAGGGCCATACTATGATCAAATGTTGAATAATTGGTTATAGGTTATGAAATCTTGGTTAAATGGTGAGTTGGTTATATTGTATAAATCTTATAATGAAATGCTCTCGAGTAGTATGGTCCACCTTCTTGGTGGCGGTGTTTACTTGATGTATTTGGATATATATATATATTTGTATGTGTTGTAAGTATGGCTTTGAAGTCCTAAGGTGTGAAATGAAGTGATAATGATAAGATTCATGTTGCTATGTATTATGAAGTTTGAATTGTATGTCTTGCTTAGATTATGCCTAAATGAAGTATGTGTATATGTTGAGTACGCTAGTGTGTGAAAAATGATGAATAAAGGTGTACGAATGTTTAGAATTCAATATTAATGAAAGTGATGATTTATGTGAAAGGTGTGCTCACATGTACACACACACTCAAACTTTGAATGAGTGAATGAATGATTGAAGTTAAAGAAAGTGAATTAAAAGGGGAGTTTTGGGGTGAACACTCATTCTGAGTTGAGATGAAGTGTTTCGTAGCAACCTCACTACCTCCCAAGAGCTTTCTAATGTAGGTTGGAGGACGGATACCCATTGTGAGTTGAGATGGAGTGTCCAAAAGTTATCCTTGACCTTTACTAATGAATATTTAAGAATCCGTGGGGGAGTTATGCTTCGTAACGTGAGGATTTGAAGAAGGGATGGGTGCACATTGTGAGTAGAGATGTGGTACCCAATGTACCTCTTGAGATGAGTACTCCTTGTTAGTAGAGACTGAGTTACTTAGTAGCAATCTCCTTATCCCTTAACTATGTGCCCGCATAAGTGTAGCTATTATAAAAGCCATGTAAAATCTAAGAGAAAGACCCCACCCTAGGCAAGTAAAAAACCCTCATCCGATAAGGGTAGTATCGGGATTCCATGTCTAGCTCTCATGGTCTATGTCGGTTAAAGATATTCCCCCACAAAATAATGAAAGAACTAAGTCTCCTAAAAGAACATACTACTTATGGTAGGTGGTGGTATGAGACGCTATCTATCCATTGCACTTGGTAGACCTTCCGAAAGGGAGTCTTGGTGTGTTCTATCATGTGTTGTAAATGAAGTTAGATGACTTAAGATCTAATGTTAATGAAGTAAGTTAAAGTTAAGTTTTATGTACTGATGTTCTGGATGACTAATGTAGAGTGCTTAATCCAAGGGAATCCTCAAAGAAAATTAAGTGGGAGTAGTAGTATGGGATGATACTCTCACATTGCACTTAGTGTAACTTGCAAGTCGTATTGGAGAAAGGTACTTACATCAAGTCCTTATTGTATGAATTTCTTTCAAATGTCTAGCCAAGAGTGTGGACTTGTTTCCCAGACGAAGTAAGCCTTTGGTTGGTAGTATTAAGGATCGCTTTGGTGTGTCTTGAAGTGGGTGAATGGGCGTTCCCTTCTTGTCTTACCTTGGGAAATATTAGGATAACTTGCTTAGGGAAGCCTCAAAGGAAATGATTTCACTTTGCTTCGGTTGAATGGTTCACTGTAATGTTTCATAGTGTTCACTGTAAAGTGCTAGAGTTTAGTGTAAAGTTGCATTTTATTTCTAAAATTTTAAGATTTCTATTTTATGTGATAAATGATGATGTATATACTATTTTAATTCTAAAATCATGAAGGTTTTACTTATTTGGCATGAAAGCTTATTTTACTAAAATGTCCCTTTTTGCATGTTTTTGTAAATGCCATACTTAATACATTATTTGTACTAACCCCATACTTTTCAATACTCTATAAGTATAGGTTGGAGGCGTTTGAAGACTAGAAGACAAAGCTTGGGAATTCATCCTCTCAAGATTAAGTATGTCCTCTTATATTCGAGGGCATAGTTCTATTTCTTAGTTTCTATCGTTAAGACTTATTATGTATTTTCATCTAAGGTAAACGGTCGTGTCCCTAAGATATTTATGCCGTGTATTTAAGTTGGCTTGTGAAGACGAGATCAATCCTTAGCTTTTATGAAAGATGTTTTTTTTAGTAATTTATTCGTGAGAAGTTTTAATTCTGCACTACTTTTCATGTCTTATGTAATAAATGATAGCTAAGTCTTGTACAAGACCTCCGAAAGGTCAAGTACGCAATTGTTCCGACCTATGGGTGCTTCCTTCTTCTAGGGGGTACTTTAGGGTCGTTACAAACTTGTATCAGAGCATAAGTGTATGGGAAATAGTTTAGGGTGTAAAGTCTCACAAGCCACGTCTAGTAGAGTCTTGTTTATTTGTGTGAGTCGCGACACATCCATGGATGAGAGGCTATAAGATGATAGAAGTTTCACTTTCTTCATTATTCTAATGTCGTGCCTTAGAGTTGAGTTCTATAGGATATCTTTCTCAACCTCTTCTCTTTGTGTTTATAGGACTTGAATACGACGAGAGAAACCGCTAGAAGGGCGGAGGAAGGTGTAGATAATGAGAGGATCCCTCCCTGTGTTGACCAAGTCCCTATAGTCGGCCTAGAGAATGTGAATGAGGCGGTTCCTTCTTTAGAACCTCAAGGCCCCAAGGACCTCAAATGCCCCCTATGCCTCAAGCTCCCTTTGTTGAAGGGGATATGACTAATGCGGAGTGAAGGGCTGCCCTAATGAATTTGACCCAACTCATGATGGCTCAAGCTCAAGTCGTCACTAATCATTTGGTTTCCCAAGGTAACCAAGGGGATAGACCTCAAACTAATGTGAGTACTCCCTCTTCTAGGATTCGAGATTTCATGAGAATGAACCCTCCTACTTTCCATGGAACTAAGGTGGATGAAGATCCACAAAGCTTCATAGACGAGATATTCAAGGTGGTAGATGCTATGGGTGTGACCCCTAGGGAGAGAGCGGAGCTAGACGCTTACCAACTCAAGGATATGGTTCAAGTGTGGTTTGAGCAATGGAGGGATGAGAGACCTTTAAGGGATTGTCTGGTAGATTGGGAAGTCTTCAAAGAGGCTTTTCTAGATAGGTTCTTTCCTTTAGAGTGGAGGGAGAAGAAGATGGTTGAATTCATGAATCTTCGTCAAGGGAGAATGAGTGTGAAGGAATACTCTCTCAAATTCACCTAACTCTCTAAGTATGCCCCGACCATGGTAGCCAACCCTAGGGCTAGGATTAACAAAGTTGTGATGGGAGTGTCTAGCTTGGTGGAAAAGGAGTGTCGTACGGCAATGCTACTTAATGACATGGATATTTCTAGGCTCATGGTGTATGCACAACAAATTGAGGAGTCCAAAATAAGGGAGGTAAGGCAAGAGGGGAAGAGGCCTAGGTTTGATGAATCTAGTCACCCAAAACCTAAGAAGAGGTTCTATCACCAAGAGTTTTCCATGGGGAACAAGGATAGAGTTTCCAAGTGTAGGTAAGGGTATGGGACTTTACCTATACATTGCACAAGTGGACCTTGAGGGGAGTTCTTGGGTGGGCTCTTTATGCATAAATGATGTATATGATGTTGGTATTATATGATGTTGGTTTCACTTTATATGAATGATGTTGTCCTAAATTGCTATGTATGATGTTGATCACACTTTTTATGATGTTATAATGATGTAAAGAAAATGTTTATGGTCTCTTAGCTAGTTTACTTGGTCTATGTGGGGTTATGGGGATTCACATACACATTGAACTAGTGGACTTGTATTGAGGTTATGAGTAAGGTCTTGTGATGTATTGATGAAATGGACTCTAAACATGAAATTTTGACTATGGCTTTGTTATGACAATACTTTTGAACATGAATATGACTATGTCTTACTGTTGTTATGGTATGGACTTGTATTTGATCTTTGAATGTGCATAAAGTCTTTTAAATTGAACTTAGCGTGTTTATACTAAAATGTCCCTTTGTGCATGTCTTCAAATGTTTTACTTGCATATATCCATATTTCGTACATGTGGTTTGTACTAATGTATATCTCTTCTTTTTCTACAAAAATGTAAGTTCGGCCATTGAGGTGCTTCAAGGCCATTCGCAAAGAAGCTTGGATTTTTCCCAAATTGGTGAGTCCTCAAATCCGAGGACGAAGCCTATGAATCTAGATTTTGGCTATTTTGCTATTAAAGACATTGTTCTATTTTGTATTCAAGGGCTATGTTTTTCATATCCGGAGAGCACCTCCTAGAAGTAACATGGCGTACTTGACCTCTCAGAGTTCTTATACAAGCCCATAGTTATCATTCATCGCATTGTCATAGGAAAATTTAGCGGAAATTTAAAACTTTCTTAGCACACCATATGCTAGAACATTACTTCATAGATATAAAAAATATTGTCATACATAGTTAAAGACTCTAGTCTATTTTTGCCATCCTAGACTCAACATCATAAGAGTACTTTTGGGACACGGCCCTTAAGATATAATACATAAGTATAATATTAAAGAACTTTACAGTAAACCATAAGTTGACCTAGGACATCCTTGAATCTTAAGGATTCCTTTTTGCTTGAGCTTGGGAAACACATAACAAGCTCCTCAATCATAGAGAAATCTCTTAAGCATCCATAACCTACACTTTGTGTAAAAAGTAGATAATAATGGAGTTAGTACAAGAATTCACGAAGTATGACAACCATGCAAAAACATGCATTTAAAAGTGACATTTTCTTGAAAATCATACTTCATGCCTTTTTGAGTAAATCTTCATAAAATCCTTAGACAATGCATTTATATCATTAACATACTTTATATATACATATTCAAAGTCCAAACATCATATAAAATCACATATAGAATTTAAGTCATATTTGAGGTCACTTTACAGTGAGCTAGTTCTACTTTACAGTGAGTATTTTCTTCTTTACAGTGAACTCTTTTTAACTCATTAACCTCCCAAGTAACCCTCTTGTGATACTTGGTGCAATGCATCACCTTAAGTTCACAAGGAATCATTCATACAACTTATATAAGCCAACACATACCATCATCGAAGTATAATACATAAAAGACACACTTAGGCCAAGAGATAAAAACATTACAGTAAGCTCCTGTTATTATGCATATATACTTATTTTTCTTCACATAGAACCTCATGAAACCTTACTCATAATCTAAATCTAAATCTACTAGTGCAATGTACATGTGAAGCCTCATAACCTCACACATACTTAGAAGACCTATCATAAGACCACAAGACTTGACATATCCTTCATGTACCAAACACAATACTATAGGCAACCAACATACACTTCAATATAGGGCCTTTGTCACATAGTCATATTAGAATTTCATGTCATGCATATCATCTCATCATGTAAACACTAACACAATGTCATGCAAGAGAACCATAAACATAGACACATGCATTAGAACACCTTCCTAGGACTTCCCTCAAGTGTCACTTGTGCAATGCATAGGTAAAGTCCCATACCCCCACCTGCACTAAGCAACTACCCTTAGGTTATCCTAGTTAGGGTTCTTACTTTACCTCCATTGTCCATTTTACTTTAGGGAAACTATAGCCTTAACCGACAATAAGACCATGTGAACCAAACATGGAATTTGGTGTCATCCCTTCACACCAAAAGAGGGTGCCTTACTTGCCTAGGTAAGACAGAAGTATCATGCTAGCATATTATGTGATATCACTTGTTAGATCATATGGGGCAACATAGTTATGGAACTTGGAGGCATCATGGAAATATCACTCTAACACCCTTTTTGGGTCATGAGGCTATCCACACCGTCAGGTCTATGGTGACCTACCTTCCTAAAATGGGAAGGGACACCCCTCATCTTCAAGTTCACTCGGTTCTAAGATAAGTTCCCTTTATTAAAAGCCTTTATTACATTACATTATAAAACATAGGCTTGAGGAGATTCACTCCTCTATGCTTAGGTCATAGGTTATAGATGAGAAGTCCTTTCATCAACCTATATCATCTGAGAAAACCTTTCACATAGACATAGCATATGTAAGCATCTATCTAGTTTAGGATACTCTTGAGCACACCTTTCAAGATCCCCTCCATTGACTAGATCATCATACATGTGTGTGTGTACATACTTGCGAGAAAACCTTTCACATAACACCTTTAGACCACATATGTTCATACTTTACTTTATTCATGCATAAGTTTTTAAGTGTAACTATATGAGCCATGCTTTCATATAAACACATTTAGACACTAGGTATAATCATACTTCATCATACCACATACTTCACATTATAGCATATAAGACATGTTCATAACATACTCATGCATTCATATCCATGTACATAAGAGACCAAACCTAGAAACTATCCTATTAAGGTAAACATGTGCAATGCATAAACAAGGTCCCATACTGTTGACCATACTAGTACACCTATAAAGTTATCCTAGTTAAGGAAACACATATCATACTTTCATAGACATAAGCTTAACATGCATAATAGTAGACACTAGTCAATATGAGAATAACCTTTCATTAGACACTATGATCCTATACCACTTATAGCATGCATGTAGAGTGAGGGTGTGTGTACATTGGTCAATATGATCACATAATGGCTATCAACAACACATTGAGGCAGCCACCCTCTTAGGACCACAATCCACAACCAGGCATAGACCACACAACACGTAATAGCATAGGAGGCAAGCCAACTTCATATGACACTTAAGACTCCTAACTATTGCTATTCATGCATTCACATAGGGGTACATAGGTAGGAGCATCATTCCTTAATATTTCATTAATGGCAGCACCTATAAATAACCCTAACATAATCGTTACCATGCTCATAACAATAGTAACATAACCTATGTAACATTCCGGAAAATTACATGTCTAGTGAAGAGCCCAATAGGTCTTTAAGAATGTGTATTGGGGGTACATAGACATCCCAATATAGAAAATTGGCTAAGGGTATTAGCGAATTTTTATATAATACCCAAATAAGCAAAATATTGGGCATATTAGAAAATATTGGCTTAAAGGGTGTTAGCCAATTTTCTAACATTAATGAGCTTGTCCAAAAAATGTACCGGCAAAGAAGACCTAAGCTAAAATTCTGTATTCAACCATATCAACCATATCAACACTTTGGGTATGAGGCATCCAAGTGTCAAGCCTAGATACCATAGCATATGATCAATTAAAATGATCAAGTAGATTAAGTAGTGCCTAAGGACATGGTGAGGATCCTTGGGACAATAAGTAAACATTCCCAAATGAACCATCAAGAATAGTTAGTTACGAAAGTACAACAAACACATGTTCAAGCACATGTACAATACATGTGAAAATCGGCCAAAGGAGGGGACCACCCTAACCGAATTCGGTTAGGGTAGTTAAGGGGTAGCATGTGCGGACGGGTCCCTCTATGTGGGGCCTAACTTCCTAACAAACTCTAGACTCTAAATAACTGACATAACTAGATAATTAACCTAGGACTAACCGAAATGGACCAATTAGTGCACCCGACAACGTAAGACTTAACCGGGTGACACTAACCTAGTAACTAGTCAAAGAGACAACCTAGTACCTAATCTAGGATGGTCCAAAAGGGTTAGTTATGGTCCCAAAGACTTAGGGGTACTTTAGTAATTACCCTAGGTCACTTAATTAATTAAATTAGCAATTTCATTAATTAAATTAAATTGTCAAACCGAAATCCTTACACTAACCTAGTATAACTCAAGAAACATCCTCGTACTTAACCTAGGATGGTCCAAAATGGTTAGTTATGGTCCCAAAGACTTAGGGGTACTTTAGTAATTACCCTATTTCCCTTAATTAATTAAATTAAGGATTTAATTAATTAATAAAAATTTCACATGTTGATCCAAACCATAGTCAACACCAATTTCCAGATTTTCGGTCAAGTCAACATTCTCCTATGTTTAGTCAACTTAGGAGGGGAATTTTGGTAATTAACTAATTAATTTATTTAATTAACTTATTAAGCCATAGTTTAATGAGTCAAGATCAGTTCCTAAGACTTAGACTCACGTTCAAACACTAAGAGTTTGAGAACGCTAAACAGTAAACAAACGAAAGCAAAACGGAAAAGTTTCTATCGATTTCTCTAGGGCGATTTCAAGGTTTCGTGCAAGGTGGTCTTCGTGGATTAAGTTCTACATAAGGTATGGGTTTCTCTCCTGGAATTCTTTCTCCAAGAGTACTTTCCATCGTAAAGAATCCATGAAATCTTGAAACTAGGGTTGTTTCCCAAGGTTCTCGTCGAACTTCCCTTTCCCTAGTATCCTTGCTACGATTTCAATGTTGTATAGATTAGTCTTGATCATGTTGTTCGTATGTGGTGCTGTCTAATCTTAATTTGTAGGGTTCTTGATTTGTGAATGTCGAATGAACCTATGGATTGTACTGGTATGATGTTAAGTGTCCCTTACGTGAATTAAAGAACGATGTTATGCTAAATTATGTCCAAAAATGTTAAGTGTTGATGTGTTACATTCTGATGCATAGTTACTGTTAACGTGGCTTTATGAAGATGTTATGTTCATTAAAATGTTAATATGATGCTGTCCGAAATGGCGTATCACGTTATGCTAAAGTTATGATCTAAGGTTGGCTAAAAAAATCTCCATGAAATTGTACTTGAATGAATTGCTTGCCTTATGCCAATAAAATGGCTAACAATACATTGTCTAAGAATGACGAATGGAATTGGCTATAATGTAATCTTTAATTAATTAAATTATTGGCTAACGAATAAGGTATAATAACTTAAGCATGAATGAATGTAACTTTGGCTTCTGGCAACAAAGAAGGCTATGTAATCTCTTCCAATTGTTTAGGCCAATACTAATTCTATGCCAATCATATATAGCCAAAAGATTGAAATGACAACTCAAGCACTCCTAAATTAATTCAATAAATCCATATCCAAGGGCATGCCATTTATTCGGAAAAGTCCCAACATGCCCTAAACAAATGAACTATGAACATATGTAACTCATTGAATGAAGTGCTCATCGTACATAAACGATGATATGAAGCTACTAAACAAAAGTAAGCAAGTAAAGTGAGTATTAACATAATTAAATATGTCTAAGTTAAGAAAGTGACCAGAATGAGGTGTTAAAAGAAGTGACACAATCCTCACTTACACCTAAGCTACTATGTTAAAAATACTCACTAATGAAGGTGTTAGAACGTGTGAGACCAGTCTCATTAACACCAAAGATGTTATGTAAGGACAATTTACATTTCATCAATGTAAAGAAAGGGATGACAAGTCATTAATAGAGTAAGTAAACCTCAATCTGGAAGCAAGCTTCCATAATGTTTTAGTCAACTCTAAAAGATAAGAAAATAATTAAAGTGAGCAAAGCACCGATAGACTAGCTATGAGCCTGTTCTTGCACGTGTAAGTCTCATGAGATGAGGCTACCACCTAGGTGCATAAGTATTCTCCTTATGTCTCCTAGTCTTCGAACTATGTCTAGCCAACATATGAACTAGCCTGTGGTTTACACCTAAGAGAGCTAGGTATGTTTCGATCTCACCTTGTCCAGTGAGATCACCTCTTTTCGGTGTGGGGTAGACACTGGATTTCATGTTTAGCTCACATGATCTATGTCGGTTAATGCTCAAAAGAATATTCTTGGTTCACTATAGACGTGAGCCACTCCTTTTCGGTGTGGAGTAAACACTTGATACGGATTCGCCTTAGTCGGGAATCACCCATTTTCGGTGTGGGGCAGACACTTGATTTCATGTTAGCTCACATGATATAGATTCATTTTGATCGGTATATCACCTCTTTTTCAGTGTGGGGTAGACACTGGATTTCATGTTAGCTCGCATGATCTTACTTCTAAAGATGTCTCTAAGAAAGCAAGCAAGAAAGATGATAGAACGTATGTTCAAAGTGAGCTATGAAAGTAAGAGCTTAAGAATGTCAATTGCCAATATGAATAGCAATGAAGTTTTCAGCAAATAATAGGCAAGGCCATATAAAATTGGCTTATGATGACTTCTTATATGATGCCAATAAAGGGAGTAAAATGTATGGGCCAATATATGTCTCATAACTTCCATAATATGAAAATGATGAAATAAGTGGCATAAACAATAGAGACTTGCTTATGAAGTGATCCTGCCCAATGAATACATAATGTAATGAATGACTTGTTGCAAGGATGGTGAAATCATTCCTTAGTCCTTGGATTACTTACTTGATTCATTGTGGGTATGGGGCTACATTGAGTAAGTGCACTTGTAAGTAAAACATAGGACCAAAGGATGTATTGAACTGCACAACAAGAAGAAGAAAAAGACTGAAAAATAAACTAAGTCCAAAAGAAAGAGCTCTCGGGTTTGGGCATATCAAATTTTCAAATCTTCGCCCGAGTTGTTCTAAAATTATGTTGATGATTCTAATGTCTTGTACTCACATAGAAAATGAGTTGTGTGATTTGAATGCATTAAAATACATGATATTCATACCACAATTCACAACTAACGAATTAGGAAAGTCTAGTGACTACACTTTCCAGAAATGGCATGTTGTATAGGAATAGCTTTCCTTGATCATGCATAGCCTTATGTGTATGTGTGAATACACCCATACTTAGTACAAGTGGTGTACTAACCCTATACATTTACTATTTTATAGGTGCAGGTTAGAGAGAAGATTGAAGACTCATTGCAGCAATTTGGACTCAGCGTTCCCCAGACCATTTGGTAGGTCCTCTTGATTTCGAGGATGCTAAAGTTTTAGTCTAGCCTAGTATTTCGACATAGCTAAAGGATGTTGTCCCTTGAGTTTCTTTCAGATGTTTTATTTTCGAAGCTTTTGGAGGTAAGGCCGTTTTGACAACTTATTATGATATATTCATCTTTTGTTTCGAATTGGTTCTTTAATGATAGGTGGTTGTTCTTTTCTTTGATCTTAGTATATGATGAATCTGTATAACAACTATATGAAGTCTATGTATACTTCATACGTTTAAAAAGTTTTAAATTTACCGCAAATTTAACTATATGAATGTGATGAATGCAAGAAAAGGCTTGTCTGCGACCTCTGAGAGGTCAACGACGCCGGTTGCGATTCGGATTCCAGAATCCGGATCGTAACAAACTTGGTATCAGAGCATGAGGTTAAATTACCTAGGAACTAAATCTCAAAACAACCACATTACGTAGTTTCTAACTTATTGTTGTGAAACGCGCCACAATCATGACTTAGAGACTATATGATGTTAGGAATTTTCCCTTCTTCTACTCTTTATCGTGCTAACTAGAGCTTTGACACTTTGTGTCATTCTAAGTATCTAACTTCCTTCTTGTGTGAATGTGTAGAAGAATACACACAATAATTAGGATGGCCAAGTGGTCTAAGGCGCCAGACTCAAGATCTGGCCTTCCCAAGAAGGGGCAATGATGGAAATGGCCAGTGTGACCAAATGACGTATAGTAAGGATGACCGTTCAAATGGAGGTGAATACATGGTAGAGTCTAAATGCATGCCGCTAGTATTAATGAAGAGCAGAAGGCTGAATTGGCTGCATACAAGCCTAGAGATGTGGCTCAGGTATGGCTTGGCTCCATAAAGTGTTATGCTACGATAGATTATCGAAACAGGGTAGTGAGGTTTCAGTTTGCAAATGAGTTAGAGCTGGAATAGGAAGGGCGTGGTTCAAATCCAGTAGGCCAAATCATTTCACATTTAAAAGAAAATAAGATGATAGCTAAGGGTTATTTATACCACTTAGTTAGAGTCAATGACTTAGAGCAAGAAGTCCCTTCCATAGACTATGTGTCAATAGTGAATGAGTTTCAAGATGTCTTTCCAGAGGATTTACCAGGAATCCCTCCTGAACGTAAGATTGATTTTGGTTTTGACTTAGATCCCAACACCAAACCGATTTCTATTCCCCCATATAGGATGGCACTAGCCGAACTCAAAGAGTGAAGTTGTAGTTAAAAGATTTACTTGATAAGGGCTTCATCCAGCCGAGCATATCCCATGGGGTGCTCCAGTGTTAAAAAGGATGGAACCCTTAGAATGTGTATCGATTATCAGCAACTCAACAAAGTCACTATAAAGAACAAGTATCCTCTTCCCAGAATCGATGATCTCTTTGATCAACTTCAAGGTTCAAGTTTCTTTTCAAAAATAGATCTACGATCATAGTATCACCAATTGAGGGTAATACAAGAAGACACTCCTAAGACTGCTTTTCGAACTAGATATGGCCACTATGAGTTTCTTGTCATGTAATTTGGTCTCACTAACGCACCAGGAGCGTTTATGGACCTTATGAATAGGGTTTTCCATGAATATCTTGATTTTTTTGTCATAGTATTCATAGATGACATCCTCATATACTCTAAGACTAGAGAAGAGCATGAAGAACACTTAAGAAAGACATTGCAAGTACTCAGAGAACATCAGTTGTATGCAAAGTTCAGTAAATATAAATTCTGAATGAGATCAGTGACCTTTCTTGGTCATGTTGTGACCGACCAGGGTGTTGAAGTTGATCCAAAAAGACTTTAGGTACACAGGTGAAGCTTAGCACTGCTTTTCATCCGCAGACGGATGGACAAGCATAACATACCGTTCAGACCCTTGAAGACATGTTGAGAGCATGTGATATTGACTTTAAGAGGAGTTGGGATAGATTGTCTACTACTTACAGTCGTCAAAAATCCTATGCAGATAACAGAAAGAGAGCTCATGAATTTGAGGTGGGTGATCAAGTCTATCTTAAGATATCACCCGTGAAAGGGGTGATGAGGTTTGGTAAGAAAGGGAAGTTGAGTACGAGGTATATATGTCATTATGAGATCTTGCAGAGGGTAGGAAATATTTCCTAAGAACTGAGGTTACCACAAGACTTGGCTTCTGTTCATCCAGTGTTCCACGTTTCAATGCTTAAGAAGTGTTTAGGCGATCCAACATCCTTCCTGCCTGTTGAGGGGTTAGGAGTTGATGAGAACCTTTCTTACGAAAAGGTTCCAGTTGAGATTTTAGATCGTCAAGTGAAGTGGCTAAGGAACAAGGAGGTTGCCACCGTGAAGGTACTATGGCGGAACCACCTTGTTGACGGAGCAACATGGGAGGCCGAGGCCTATATGAGATCCTGTTACCCTCACTTGTTCTGTTCTTGAGATTACATATACTCTTTCTTAGTCTGATTTCGTTAATGAGACTCTAAATCTTAGTGCACTAGGTGGTTTTGTGTTCTATGTCCATAACCGTGTATTTTATACTTGCACTATATGAGTTAAAATGAGTTCATGCTTGCATTCATGTTGCTGTTTTTGTATAGCGTAGAAATGATTTTTGTGTTGAATGAGTTGTGATGTGCATTAATTTAAGTGTGAATGAGAAGGAAGTTCCTCAATCTCAAATATGAAGCTTCAGATAAGCTTTGAGTAATATGCATCATCCAGTGTAAGTGTGAATCAGATATTCACAGAGAGTAAAGTTTCAAGAATGTTAAAATATTTTTGAAAATCACCCTCTTTATTTTAAAATGATGTGTAGTGTCATTTGGGGACGAATGTTCCTAAGAGGGGATAATGTAACATTCCGGAAAAGTACATGTCTAGTGAAGAGCCCAATAGGTCTTTAAGAATGTCTATTGGGGTACATAGGCATCCCAATGCCCAATTTTGAGAAATATTGGGCATAGTATAGAAAATTGGCTAAGGGTATTATCCAATTTCTATATAATACCCACATAAGCAAAATATTGGGGATAATAGAAAATATTGGCTTAAAGGGTGTTAGCCAATTTTCTAACATTAATGAGCTTGTCCAAGAAAAGTACCTGCAAAGAAGACCCTAAGCTAAAATTATGTATTCAACCATATCAACACTTTTGGTATGAGGCATCCAAGTGTCAAGCCTAGATACCATAGCACATGATCAATTAAAATGATCATGTAGATTGAGTAGTGCCCAAGGACATGGTGAGGATCCTTGGGACAATAAGTAAACATTCCAAATGAACCATCAAGAATAGTTAGTTAGGAAAGTACAACAAACACTTGTGCAAGAACATGTGCAAGACATGTGAAAATCGGCCAAAGGAGGGGACCACCCTAACCGAATTCAGTTAGGGTAGTTAAGGGGCAGCATGTGCGGACGGGTCCCTCCATGTGGGGACTAACTTACTAACCAACTCTAGACTCTAAATAACTGACCTAACTAGATAATTAACCTAGGACTAACCGAAATGGACCAATTAGTGCACCCGATAACGTAAGACTTAACCGGGTGACACTAACCTAGTAACTAGTCAAAGAGACAACCTAGTACCTAATCTAGGATGGTCCAAAAGGGTTAGTTATGGTCCCAAAGACTTAGGGGTACTTTAGTAATTACCCTAGGTCACTTAATTAATTAAATTAGCAATTTAATTAATTAAATTAAATGGTCAAACCGAAATCCTTACACTAACCTAGTATAACTCAAGAAACATCCTAGTACTTAACATAGGATGGTTCAAAAGAGTTAGTTATGGTCCCAAAGACTTAGGGGTACTTTAGTAATTACCCTAGGTCCCTTAATTAAATAAATTAAGGATTTAATTAATTAATAAAAATTTCACATGTTGATCGAAACCATAGTCAACACCAATTTCCAGATTTTCGGTCAAGTCAACATTCTCCTATGTTTAGTCAACTTAGGAGGGGAATTTTGGTAATTCTATAATTAATTTATTTAATTAGCTTATTAAGAATTAGTTGAATGAGTCAATATCAATTCCTAAGACTTAGACTCACGTTCAAACACTAAGAGTTTGAGAACGCAAAACAGTAAACAAACGAAAGCAAAATAGAAAAGTTTCTATCGATTTCTCTAGGGAGATTTCAAGGTTTCATCAAGGTTTAGTGCAAGGTGGTTTTCATGGATTAAGTTCTACATAAGGTATAGGTTTATCTCCTGGAATTCGTTCTCCAAGAGTACTTTCCATCGTAACGAATCCATGAAATCTCGAAACTAGGTTGTTTCCCAAGGTTCTCGTCGAACTTCCCTTTCCCTAATATCCTTGCAACGATTTCAATGTTGTATAGATAGTCTTGATCATGTTGATGGTATGTGGTGCTGTCTGATCTTAATGTGTAGGGTTCTTGATTTGTGAATGTCGAATGAACCTATGGATTGTACTGGAATGATGTTAAGTGTCCCTTACGTGAATTAAAGAACGATGTTATGCTAAATTATGTCCAAGAATGCTAAGTGTTGATGTGTTACATTCTGATGCATAGTTACTGTTAACGTGACTTTAGATGTTATGTTCATTAAAATGTTAATATGATGCTGTCCGAAATGGCGTATCACGTTATGCTAAAGTTATGATCTAAGGTTGGCTAAAAACATCTCCATGAAATTGTACTTTACTGAATTGCTTGCCTTATGCCAATAAAATGGCTAACAATACATTGTCTAAGAATGACGAATGGAATTGGCTATAATGTAATCTTTAATTAATTAAAATATTGGCTAACGAATAAGGTATAATAACTTAAGCATGAGTGAATTTAACTTTGGCTTCTGCCAACAAAGAAGGCTATGTAATCTCTTCCAATTGTTTAGGCCAATACTAATTCTATGCCAATCATATATAGCCAAAAGATTGAAATGACAACTCAAGCACTCCTAAATTAATTCAATGAATCCATATCCAAGGGCATGCCATTCATTGGGACAAGTCCCAACATGCCCTAAACGAATGAACTATGAACATATGTAACTCATTGAATGAAGTGCTCATCGTACATAAACGATGATATGAAGCTACTAAACGATAGTAAGCAAGTAAAGTGAGTATTAACATAATTAAATATGTCTAAGTTAAGAAAGTGACCAGAATGAGGTGTTAAAATAAGTGAGACAATCCTCACTTACACCTAAGCTACTATGTTAAAAATACTCACTAATGAAGGTGTTAGAACGTGTGAGACCAGTCTTATTAACACCAAAGATGTTATGTAAGGACAATTTACAATTCATCAATGTAAAGAAAGGGATGACAAGTCATTAAAGAGTAAGTAAACCTCAATCTGGAAGCAAGCTTCCACAATGTTTTAGTCAACTCTAAAAGATAAGAAAATAATGAAAGTGAGCAAAGCACCGATAGACTAGCTATGATCCTGTGCTTGCACGTGTAAGTCTAATGAGATGAGGCTACCACCGAGGTGGATAAGTATTCTCCTTATGTCTCCTAGTCTTCGAACTATGTCTAGCCAACATAGGAACTAGCCTGTGGTTTCCACCTCAGAGAGCTAGGTATGTTTCGATCTCACCTTGTCCAGTGAGATCACCTCTTTTCGGTGTGGGGTAGACACTGGATTTCATGTTTATCTCACATGATCTATGTCGGTTAATGCTCAAAAGAATGTTCTTGGTTCACTATAGACGTGAGCCACTCCTTTTTGGTGTGGAGTGAACACTTGATACGGATTCGCCTTAGTCGGGAATCACCCATTTTCGGTGTGGGGCAGACACTTGATTTCATGTTAGCTCACATGATATAGATTCATTTTGATCGGTATATCACCTCTTTTCAGTGTGGGGTAGACACTGGATTTCATGTTAGCTCGCATGATCTTACTTCTAAAGATGTCTCTAAGAAAGCAAGAAAGAAAGATGATAGAACGTATGTTCAAAGTGAGCTATGAAAGTAAGAGCTTAAGAATGTCAATTGCCAATATGAATACCAATGAAGTTTTCAGCAAATAATGGGCAAGGCCATATAAAATTGGCTTATAATGACTTCTTATATGATGCCAATAAAGGGAGTAAAATGTATGGGCCAATATATGTCTCATAACTTCCATAATATGAAAATGATGAAATAAGTGGCATAAACAATAGAGACTAGCTTATGAAGTGATCCTGCCCAATGAATACATAATGTAATGAATGACTTGTTGCAAGGATGGTGAAATCATTCCTTAGTCCTTAGATTACTTACTTGATTCATTGTGGGTATGGGACTACATTGAGTCATTGCACTTGTAAGTAAAACATAGGACCAAAGGATGTATTGAATTGCACAACAAGAAGAAGAAAAAAACTGATAAATAAACTAAGTCCAAAAGAAAGAGCTCTCGGGTTTGGGCATATCAAATTTTCAAATCTTCGCCCGAGTTATTCTAAAATTATGTTGATGATTCTAATGTCTTGTACTCACATAGAAAATGAGTTGTGTGATTTGAATGCATTAAAATACATGATATTCATACCACAATTCACAACTAACGAATTAGGAAAGTCTAGTGACTACACTTTCCAGAAATGGCATGTTGTATAGGAATAGCTTTCCTTGATCATACATAGCCTTATGTGTATGTGTGCATACACACATACTTAGTACAAGTGGTGTACTAACCCTATACATTTACTATTTTATAGGTGTAGGTCAGAGAGAAGATTGAAGACTCATTGCAGCGGTTTGGACTCAGCGTTCCCCAGACCATTTGGTAGGTCCTCTTGATTTCGAGGATGCTACAGTTTTAGTCTAGCCTAGTATTTAGACATAGCTAGAGGAAGTTGTCCCTAGCGTTTCTTTCATATGTTTTATTTTTGAAGCTTTTGGATGTAAGGCCGTTTTGGCAACTTATTATGATATATTCATCTTTTGTTTCGAATTGGTTCTTTAATAATAGGTGGTTGTTCTTTACTTTGATCTTCGTATATAATGAATCTATGTAACAACTATATGAAGTCTATGTATACTTCATACGTTTAAAAAGTTTTAAATTTACCGCAAATGTAACTATATGAATGTGATGAATCCAAGAAGAGGCTTGTCTACGACCTCTGAGAGGTCAACGACACCGGTTGCGATTTGGATTCTAGAATCCGGGTCGTGACAACCGAGATTCACAACTATAGTAGAAGACTTGGCTCAAGCTACACATAAGGTGATTATCATAACCCTAGATTCATATATTCATCAATTTGCCTTCAAGGACATGTTCAACACATATATAATGACAATAAAGTAAACACCGCCATCATAAGTGGATCATAGCACACAATGACATACAAGGCTTCATCAACAATACTATAGAGCGGTACAGAAGTAGAAGAGTAGAGCAATTCTTACCAATCCTTTAGCCTTTGGTCATCATTGACCATTACTACTCTTTCATCAACAATTAAAGTATAGGTCAGTAGCTAAAGTACCATAATCATAAAAGAAATCATGGACAAGTCTGTACAAGATCATACTACAATCTAATACAATACATCACATATATACTAGAAAGTAGAGAGTTATAGATCATAAACCAATTTCCCTAGTCTTGTTCATCAATAATATTTTATGAATAATATACATCTAGGGAAGTAGCTAAAGATATAGAACATAATAGCTAAATCATGCTTCATTCACCCTAGAGTATAGATCACAACATATACATTACTCTATCGAGTCTATAAGCTAGAAGGACCTTAAGCAATCTTTACCAATTCAATTATTATCTATTCATATTTCACATTACACATATAGGCAGTAACTAAGACAATTCACCATAATCGAATCACATAACAACCATCCTAACGTCAAGATCACAAGTTACTACATGATAGACTAGAAGAACCTAGATCAATTCATACCAAGCCTTCTTTACTTTGATCATACAAGATTTATACCCACAATTCAACTATGATATTAACCTAAGGCAGAAGCTAAAAACATCTTAACATAATCAAATTCCACTTTTATTGATTTAAAGATCAATGTTACAGTGAACACATAGAGATATGAGCTAGCCTTATTCAAATCTTCTTATATTGGTTCACATTGATAGTTCATCAACAATTCACCATCAATATACATACTAGACAGTAGGCATAAGCATATTAACCTAATTGAATCACAAATCGATATGCATAAGATCAGGATCATAAATCCATACATAGGGTAAAATCGAGTTTTTGAATGAACATGGGTTCATCATGCAATTGGATTGAAAATCACGTCCAAATCAGTAGATAATCATCAATACATTCATATTATACTTTTGAAATCAATTTAAGAAAGAACCCATGGCTATATTGAAGAAGAAGAGATTTGATCATAGAACTTCTTTGAAAACTTTGAAGAGGACTCTCTAGATTAAAGATTAACTAGAGAAGAAGGATCACAATACCTTTATTAGGTGAAGAATCTACTAAAAATTTGTGAATAACCCATGAGAATCCAATCTACAAGCTGACCTTGAACTTCACCTTCAATGGAGGTTTCTAGAGAGGATATTTTGGGAGAGGAAGGTTTGATTTTTATAGGAGGATTGGGTATGGGATATTCATGTTTTAACCAACCTAATATACCCAAAAATGGTTAAATAAACTGCCTAGGGTCAGTTTAGCACGTGGGGTGAATTTCTCATTTACCCCATAAATAGGCAGCGTGCATGGCAGTAACTAAAGGCCTACATCGACGGACCAAACGACGGGGCGTTGGTCCATCAATGGACAATTCTGTGCACTCCGTCGTTTGAGTCTGAGGTTGTCAACTGCCTCAAGCCTTCCCCAGTCTAAGTTTACATCGATGCCTCCCCATCGACGGGGCGTTGGTGGACTGACGAGGTATTGTTTGGCTCGTCGATTGACATTGCCAAGGCAGTGTCTCGACAGCCTTTGAGTCCTTATTGTGGGCCCTTTTGCTGGGACCTTGGGAAGTCGTACCCGGGCATTTCAAACATGAATATATACCTTAACATGTTGTAGACCTTCCATGCAGGTGTCACCCAAAATGAACACGTAAAACACATCTAAACATACGAGTCACACTCAAGACACACATGAACGTCTCAAGGTCTAACTTTCGAACGTCTTGGACATTCTTGGACGTTTGACCTCCAAACCTCATGAAACTCAATTAACATCCTATAAACATAATTTTTAATAATATAAGGACCTCATAATCTCATGAATCACACATAATCACATAAAAACACATAAGGCCTCTTAGGTGACTAGTCGTCGAACGTCTTGGTCGTCCTTTGACGTTTGACTCCCAAATGACTTCAAATCACCCAAGCATACTTTAAAGCAATGTATTAACATGTTAACAATCTTATAGGCACAAGTGAGTCTCTAGACACCCTACCTCATTTCGGGGGTCTTACAATATCCCCCACTTGGGAACATTCGTCCTCAAATGACACTTAAAAACTTTAATCACAACAAGGACTTCAATGAACCATATAGCAGCTGACAACAGTAATAACATCATCATATAGAAGTTAATGCACCAAACTTACAAGGAACACACTTCAAATCATTTAGCACTCAATGCATACAAGTAAGCAAAACTTTTACTCACTCACCCTTTAATGTATCAAACACATACGCTCTTATCATGTTCATAGGAGGAACATCCTTCTCCTAATCATGACATGGTCATTACACTTCATTTTATTAAAGATAGCATCATCTAAGGTCACGCATAGGCAAATTCCAAAAATACTCAAAAGCCATTTAAGCACTTATACTTCAATGCACATAGACTTGAGTTAATTAGATTGACAATGGATTCTTATTAGTTAGACCTAGTGCTACGAGGTTCATACTCAACCATGCCATGTTTAGTTGTGTCCATGGAGGAATGTCCTTCTCCTCAACACACTTACATGTCTCATGACTTCCTACCCAAGCAAATGCACAAAGGTCATGTTTACTGTAACATGAGAAATTCTCAACTTTTAAACCAAGGCATGCTCAAACATCCTTCCTAGTAAAGTCAAAATGGTAAATTACACCACACACATCACAACAATAGGAAGTCATTTCACAACATTTCACTTTCTGGCTTAACATTAGCTCTCATAAACATGCATCATTTAAGGAAAGTCTTACAATTTATAGGCACACACAAGGACTATAGCTAGAAATGCCTTCACTTTTCAACAGTGGACCTAAAATCATGCTTTCCAAACCATACAAGTCACATAGTTTTCGATAGACTCAACATATTTCATTTTAAAGAGGCTCAATTTCTCATTATAAGGCTAAACCTTACATATTAAAAGTGACTTCAAACATGCTTCTTACCTTATCTCATGAAGTTAAATGCACAACTAGCATATCAAGATGCACAATCAACATGAGAAAGCCATTAAGTTAATCAAAATTTCTTTTCAAGTACTTTAAAATCTTCAAAATACTCTGAAGATAGGGTCAATCAAGACATACCAAACACATAGAAGTCATGCAATTCATACTTTAGACAAGAATCCTATCATGAACAAGCTTACTAAGAATTCATTAATTTCAAGCTCAAATAAGAATAGAAGGATAATATGGACATATCTACAACCTTACTACCCCTATCACAATCCCCCACTTAGGGTAAACTCAACTAAGAGCAACTTAAAACAACCTCAAGAGGATAATAACTTAAAAACCTTCATTTTACTCACTTAAAAGTGGTTACCATTTTTTAAGGAATTACAGTAAGTCAACCAAGGCATTCTAAGACTTATGATCTATGCAAATTATCACCAAATTTTCAAGTTAAGTCATACTCTTCAAACACATAAGGTTTTTAACAATACAATAGACACCAAGGTCATACAACATTAGGGAAAACGATTGAGAAGACTTAACCATAGGGACTCTTCCTTTTCATTCAACCTTACAGTAAGGTGACTTCTAGGTAAATCAACCCACAATATTACCCTACCAAGATAAAAATACTACCTTCACACCTAGTATCAAGTCTATACAACGGACTCCAATTTATACAAAACAATAATGAAGGTTCACATATATAAACAAAGGCAACTTTTGAAATATCATACGTATATTCTTACGCAACATGCATCTTTACCATTTAACATATTCTTAGCATGCTTTAACCATATCATAACATATAATTCCCAACATAACATGCTATTTCACATAGGTCTCACATGTAGACACAAGGGACATCATATCAACATATCATTGCAAAATTCACCTTCACACATACTCATGAACCATAAAAGCAAGATGAGCATAAAAACTCACCTTTTCTCCCTCATGCATATAGATACAATCACATCTAAAAGACCACCGGACAGAAAAACATAAGAGAGAGATCTTATAGAATTAAGTTCTATGGCACAGCATGAGAATAGTGAAGAAGGGAAACTCTATCATCCTATAGCCTCTCGCTCATAGATGTGTCGCAATTCACACCGATTATCGAGACTCTACTAGAAGTGGCAATATGAGACTTTTGGAACCTAAAACCACTTTCATAAACCTTGCTCTGATACCATGTTTGCACATCTAGAAGTAACATGGCGTACTTGACCTCTCGGAGGTCTTATACAAGCCCATAGTTATCATTCATCGCATTGTCATAGGTAAATTTAGCGGAAATTTTAAAACTTTCTTAGCACATCATATGCTAGAACATTACTTCATATATATAAAAAATATTGTCATACATAGTTAAAGACTCTAGTATCTTTTTTCCATCCTAGACTCAACATCATAAGATTACTTTAGGGACACGACCCTTAAGACATAATACATAAGTACAGTAAACCGTAAGTTGACCTAGGACATCCTTGAATCTTAAGGATTCCTTTTTTCTTGAGCTTGGGAAACACATAACAAGCTCCTCAATCATAGAGACATCCTTTAAGCATAGTAGTTAGTACAAGAATTCACGAAGTATGACAACCATGCAAAAACATACATTTAAAAGTGACATTTTCTTGAAATACTTCATGCCTTTTTGAGTAAATCTTCATAAAATCCTTAGACAATAGCATTTATATCATTCACATACTTTATATATACATATTCAAAGTCCAAACATCATATAAAATCACATATAGAATTTAAGTCATATTTGAGGTCACTTTACAGTGAGCTAGTTCTACTTTACAGTGAGCATTTTCTTCTTTATAGTAAACTCCTTCTTTTAACTCATTAACCTCCCAAGTAACCATCTAGTGATACTTGGTGCAATGCATCACCTTAAGGACACAAGTAAACATTCATACAACTTATATAAGACAACACATACCATCATAGAAGTATAATACATAAAAGACACCCTTAGGCCAAGACATAAGAACATTACAGTAAGCACTTGTCATCATGCATATATACTTATTTTGCTTTACATAGAACCTTATGAAACCTTAATCATAATCCCAATCTAAATCTACTAGTTCAATGTACATGTGAAGCATCATAACCTCACACATACTTAGTAGACCTATCATGAGACCACAAGACTTAACATATCCTTCATGTACCAAACACAATACTATAGGCAACCAACATACACTTCAATATAGGGACTTAGGCACATAGTCATATTAGAACTTCATGTCATGTATATCATTTCATCATGTAAACACTAATACAATGTCATGCAAGAGAACCATATACATAGACACATGCATCAGAACACCTTTCTTGGACTTCCCTCAAGTGTCACTTGTGCAATGCATAGGTGAAGTCCCATACCCCTACCTACACTAAGCAAATACCCTTAGGTTATCCTAGTTAGGGTCCTTACTTTACTTTACCTTAACACAGGAGTATCACGCTAGCATATTAGGTTATATCATTTGCTATATCTTATGGGGCAACATAGTTATGGAATTTGGAGGCATCATGGAAATATCACTCTAACACCCTTTTTGGGTCGTGAGGCTATCCACCTCGTGAGGTGTATGGTGACCTACCTTCCTACAATGGAAGGGACACCCCTCATATTCAAGTTCACTCGGTGCTAAGCTAAGTTCCCTTTATTAAAAGCCTTTATTACATTACTTTATAAAACATAGGCTTTAGGAGATTTACTCCCCATATGCTTAGCTCATAGGTTATAGATGAGAAGTCCTTTCATCAACTTATATCATGTGATAAAACATTTCACATGGATATAGCATATGTAAGCATCTATCTAGTTTAGGATAATCTTGAGCACACCTTTCAAGAGCCCCTCTATTGACTAGATCATCATACATGTGTGTGTACATACTTGTGAGCAAACCTTTCACATAACACCTTTAGACCACATATGTTCATACTTTACTTCATTCATGCATAACTGTACAAGTGTAACTATATGAGCCATGCTTTCATATAAACACATTTAGACACTAGGTATAATCATACTTCATCATACCACATACTTCACATTATAGCATATAAGACATGTTCCTAACATACTCATGCATTCATATCCATGTACATAAGAGAACAAACCTAAGAACTATCCTATCAAGGTACACATGTGCAATGCATAGACAAGGTCCCATACCCTTGCCCATACTAGTACACCTATCAAGTCATCCTAGTTAAGGAAACACATATCATACTTTCATAGACATAAGCTTAACATTCATAGTAGTAGACACTAGTGAATATGAGAATAACCTTTCATTAGACACTATGATCCTATACTACTTATAGCATGCATGTAGAGTGAGGGTGTCTGTACATTGGTCAACATGATCACATAATGGCTATCAACAACACATTGAGGCATCCACCTTCTTAGGACCACAATCCACAACCAGGCATAGACGACACAACACATAATAGCATAGGAGGCAAGCCAACTTTATATACACTTAAGGCTTCTAACTTTTGCTATTCATGCATTCACATAGGGGTACATAGGTAGGGAGAATCATTCCTTAATATTTCATTAATGGTAGAACCTACACATAACCCTAACATAATCGTTCTTATGCTCATAATAATAGTAACATAACCTAGATTCACAACTAGAGTAGAAGACTAGGCACAAGTTACACATAAGGTGACCATCATAACCACATATTCATATATTCATAAATTTGCCTTCAAGGTCATGGTAAACACATATATAATGACAATAAATTAAACACCGCCACCATAAGTGTACCATGCCACACAACGCCATACAAGGATTCATCAATAATACTATAGAGCGGTAGAGAAGTAGAAGAGTAGAGCAATTCTTACCAATTCTTTAGCCTTTGGTCGTCATTGACCATTACTACTCTTTCATCAGCAATTCAAGTATAGGGAAGTATCTGAAGTACCATAATCATAAAAGAAATCATGGACAAGTCACTACAAGATCATACTACAATCTAATACAATACATCACAAATATACTAGAAAGTAGAGAGTTATAGATCATCGACCAATTTCCCTAGTCTTGTTCATCAATAATATTTAATCAATAAGATACATCTAGGTAAGTAGCTAAAGAGATAGAACATCATAGATAAATCATGCTTCATTCACCCTAGAGTATAGATCACAACATATACATTTACTCTATCGAGTCTATAAGCTAGAAGGACCTAAATCAATCTTTACCAATTCAACTGTTATCTATTCATATTGGGTCAATTATACTTAATTATAATCACATTAAACATATAGGCAATAACTAAGACAATTCACCATAATCGAATCACATAACAACCATCCTAGCGTCAAGATCAAAAGTTGCTACATGATAGACTAAAAGAACCTAGATCAATTCATACCAAGCCTTCTTTACTTTGATCATACAAGATTTATACAGTAAGACCCCGAAAATGACTTAGGTAAAGCTAGAGACTAACATGGTTGTCATGATGGTCAAAGTCCTAAATTGGTATACAATATGGTATAGAGGCAGTGTCTAAGAGTTTAGGTGCATTGGAAGTCAAACGTCAAGGGACGACCAAGACGTTCGACGACTATGTCACTTATGTGCCTCATATGTGGTTTTATGTATTTATATGTTATTCATGAGTTTATAAGGTCCTTAAATGAGTTATTATTGTGTATATATGCAGTGTGCATGGTTTCGTGAAGTTTGGAGGTCAAACGTCCAAGAACGTCCATGACGTTCGAAAAGTTTTCCTTAAACGACTTTATGTGTCTATGCATGTTTAGTCAAGTCTTACGTGTTAATTTTGGATGAAATTCATTTGGGAGGTCCTAATATCATATACGAACATATTTGGGTTGGAAAAGTCTGGGAAAACATCCCCAAGGACCATCCAAGGGTCCTTGAAGAACAACCCAACTTGGTGCCAAAGACTTCGCAAGACAACCCAACCAACGGATGGCAATCAACGCCCAGTGGGTCAGTCGACGCCCCGTTGGTTAGGTCTCGTCGATTGGGAATTATCCATGGGAGGGTAGGGCCCAAACACAAGCCTCAGTCCCAGACCACGAACTAAAAGGACGGTCGACGGGCCGTCGATGGTCCATCCGTCGTTTGGGTCTGTCCCTGCGCAGGGCACTCTAAGTTCACCAATTCACCCCACGTCCCAATAACACTTTGGACAGTTGTTTTGAGTGTTTATGGGTATAAGAGTACATAAGTCATTAATCTCTCAATTAAACCTTAACACCTAAATAAAAACACATTACCTCTCAATGTTTCTTCAAAAACATCCAAGAGAGTTTAAGGTGAAGATAGAGCTTGAAGATGGTTCTTAAATGGTGTTTCTTCTTCAATTATCATTGGGTTATTCTAATAAGGTATGGGAGTTTTTTATCGAAGTCTTTCTATCACCTTAGAGCCAATTTCAAAGATGATTTTCAAAGATTTCAAAAAGATGAAAAAGTCCAATTTCTACTCTAAGTCTTGGGTTCTTGCATGAAAGGTTTTTAGACATTAAGATATGATGTTATTGATGTATAATTGATATTTTCCAATGAAATTTTCTATGAAATCTTGACCTTCACAAATCTCTCAATTGACTAAAATATGGGTTATGTGATCATGCTTTGATATTAATGAATTCATGTGTAGATTGTTATGGGCTTTTGATTCATGTATAGATTATGATTGATTGGTTTATAGGCTGTTTCAATTTGATCAATTGAGTATGTATATTCTTAGATCTATTGAATATTAGGCTTATTGAATTGATATTGACTTAATGGTTATGATTTCTAGTGTAGTTTCCTATGGGCTGTTGAATGATATAAGGATTGTATTCGATTGATGTCTAATTGGTCTTAGATTGATAATTATATATTAAATTTACCTAGAATCATTGAGTATTATAGTTTATATATTGAATTTATGTTCATGGCCATGGGTAAGGGCCTTATGGTATTGAATTGGATGGTTTAGCATTGGATTGAAGTGTTGAGGATGGAGTGGTGGTATGCTGCCCTAATTCCCTTTATTTTATGTAAATTAGACTTCAATTATGTTGTGATTGGTAAGGTCCACTTATGGTGGTGGTGCTATGTGAATTGATGTGGCCTTGTCGGTGTTACTTTATGCAATATGATGATCATGGCCTTGTCGGCACTACTTGAAGTGTTATGATGATTTGTGTAGTTGATTTATGTGAAGTAGGAGCATATCTATCTATATGTGAAGTAATGTGAAAGTATGTGTTCTTTCTATGTATGTTAGGAGATCATATAGACTATGGCTATGTATTTATATGCGTAGTCTTAGGGTTGATGCATGGTTGTTCCTACTTGACTATATGAGTCTATGATGATTATATTGTTGATTATATGGTAGTGTATAGTATGACTTAAAGATGATAATGGTTATTCCTAAGTGACTTAAATAATGACATGTAATATGTGTTAAAGTGAAGTATGTTGTGTCTTGTCTAGGTTGACTTCTGTCCCTTACTTGATGCATGTATGAATGTGAATATGAGATGTCTTGACTTAGGATGCTAAAGCCTCTTAGTATTGAATGTATTAATGACATGTGACCTGTAATGATGTTAAAAGGGTCTTTATGTGAAACCTTGAACCTAGTGGTAAAGTTATGAATATTGAAATCAAAAGTCGTAATGGTATCCTTCAAGTAAAGGAATGATAGACTTAAGGTTGATTGGCTGGAACGGCATCATATCAAACCTTAGGAAAGTCATGATGAGCTTCTTGTTGCCATTGGAAGGTATCCCTAGAGGACCTCTTTGGTAGGGTTAATGTGATTGGGTTATGAACTTGATATGGAACCCCTTTATATGAACCTTTAATATTAAATACTTTATGAGAACAAAGGCTAGAACCAAGTGAGTATGGTAAGGGAAGTAGTTCTAGTTAAAGGATGAGACTAGAATACAAAGTACGCCCTTCATATTCCTTAACCATGTGCCTACATGGGATGTGTCTAAGTTCTACCATTGGCAAGTATAACACCCTCATAGGAGTAGGTTAGAACTTAGGTTTCCATGTCTTGCTATCATGGTCTATGTTGGTTATTACATATTCTTATCATATGGGATACCTACTAGCATTAGAGAAGTTCTATGAGGTTTAGGTGGTGGTATGGGACGCTCTCTAGACATTGCACAATAGGCTTTGAAGGTGTTAGTGAAGTCCCTAAGTCTTCTCCAAGACCATTACTTGAATGTCCTTATGTGATGAATGTCTCCTAAATGAACTAAGAAATGTAATGACTTAAGATAAGAAAGTATGTTAAATGAAGAAGTACTTATCTAGAGTAGTTAAGGGTTGTCTAGTTAAGGTTTGAAGGGGGCATAGGAATGGTCACTTCATCTCTTACCTAGATATGTCTTAAGAATGACTCTAGTTAGGGAAGATGGTTTATTGTATAGACATAATCCAAACTTAGGTATTCTTAAGGATTACTTACGTAATCTTGAAGAGTTCAATCATGGATGTTATCTTCTTGATTTACTTAAGTAAGTCTATTGATAACCTTTGTAGAGGAGAGTGTCATGTTATATGTATGCTAATGTATTAAATATGAATGATTCTATCTTAGGTAGTCTATAGGATATCTTAAGTGTGTGTGTAAGGGATTGTGTGGGTGGTCGGTTAATAACTCACTCAAGTGAACCTTAGAATCACCTTTGGTAGGAAAATCTCATGTTCATGTGCTTTATGTTATGTAAGTGTATGTACCTTATTATGGGTGGTGTTAAGGATTATTTAGGTGTGCCTAGAGAGGGTGTATGGGCGGTCTCTCTTTGTCTTACTTAAGTGAGTCTTCGATAGCTCTTAGTGAGGGGATTATATGCTAGAAGATGTTTGAAGCAAAGTTGAGAAACTTCACTGTAATAGTGAAGAAGTTCACTGTACAATGAAGTAGTTCACTGGAAAGTGTTCCTAAAAATGTGACTAATTGCTTAAATGTTTCCTTTATGTGTTTCTAAGTTCTTTAATGTTGTTCTTATGAATATAGTATGATGTTTTAATCAAAATTTATGAAAAGCATGTTATTTACTAAATGTCCCTTTTTCATGGTTTTTTGCATGGCTCCCATACTTAGTACACCTAATTATGTGCTAACCCCTTATTTTCCCCTTTTGACCAAAGCGTAGGGAATGGAAGTCTTGATGTGCCATGGAGGATGGATAGGTTTCTAAGGGTTGAATATGAATTATTGGTGAGTCCTCATCGATCCGAGGACAATATCCACATGTTCCCTATGTCTTAGGTTTTATTTTATGTCTTGTATGGGCTTAGACCCAAGTGTTGTAAACTCCAAAGTTTAGATGGTTCAATGAGATGTTGTAAAGGTTTAATGTTTTAAATGAAAGGCTTCCGCTTGCGTAATGATTATGAAAGAGTTCTTCGTGTGTGAAGAAAGTTTTTAATTCTTACTCATTTAATATGTTTATTATGAAATAAATGATACGAGTGTCTTAGATGAGACTTCTTGAAGTCTTATTTGCCGTGTGACGGCACAAGGATGCTCTAACTTCTAGGGTGTACTTGTGGGTCATTACAAAGTTGGTATAAGATCATAAGGATAGGGAGTGTCTTAGTTGTCTCATGAACCACATCTAGTAGAGTCTTGTTTATAATGTGAAGTGCGCCACATTATGAATGGTAGGCTATTGGGTTCTAGGAAAAGGTCCACTTCTTCATTCATCTAATCGTGCCTAAGAGCTTTGTATGTGGTGTGTTTCCCTTGTTTCCCTTATGTGTTGGTCCCTTGAGGGTGACTTTATGTAGTGTAGGTTGAGGGAGAGAAAAGATGAGATGTGACTTGTTGGATGAGGTGTGAAAGATGGTGTTGATGACCTTAGGGTGGCTTAGTTACCTTTTGAAGGGTAGTTAAGTTGGAAAGAATGGTAAGGAATAGTGTGAGAATGTGAAGGAGTGGTTTGAATTTGTTTAACACCCAACCATAGAAAGGAAGGTGATGAGATTTGGAAGAGTAAAGGTGAGTTCTCCTAGTAAGGGGGATGTAGTGGTTAGATGATGAGGCCTTTGAGAGTCTTTAGTCTTCATGAGGTAGACCTTGTTAAGAAAGTGTTAATAAGGTTTGAGGTGCCTTGAGGGAGTTCCTTGTAGTAAATGTTATGTTGACCTTATAATGGGTTTCTCCTAAGTGGGGGAGTATGGTGAAGAGTATTGTTGTTGGGAGTGAGATACCCTTAACCTTTGTTTATGTGTTTATTGAAGCCTAAAACAAAGAGTTCTTAGTAACTTGATTATGTAGGAGTATTTTGTGGAAGATGAGTTCCTAACATTCTCCTTATGATATATATAAATATAGATATATGTTTTGGTTGAGGTGTTATTGAATGAGTAAATTAGTTTTCATGCATGACATATTCCTTATGATTCATGTACATCTAGTGTAGGTTGCTAATTGTTTCATATAGATGAATAGTGAACATGTCTAAATCTTTATATGAGATGGATTGGTTGAGCATTTATAAGGAATTTCATAAGTGTTGCATTGTTAGAATTGTGAAGCATGTTCACTGTAAAGACTGCCTGCTCACTGTGAATTTTTTTGAAAATTGACTAATTCATTCTTTGCTCGAAAATTGTTGTACCATGGCTAGAACTAATGTATATGAGCATAATAAGTAATATTAATTGAGTTTTTTCTATTTGAAATGAAGCATGTGAGTTCTATGGCATGATGAGTTATCGAATCTAATCTAGTTTCGTGTTGTGTTGTGAGCCTATTAATTATGTGAAATTGATGTTTTCTCCTTAATTATGCGTTGTATGGTATTGTCATGAGCTGTTAAGTTGAGTCTCTACTCTTGGAAGTGTTCGGACAGTGGCAAGTGTCTTTCGAGGACGAATGTTTTTCAAGTGGGGGAGAATGTAAGAGCCCGAAAATGACTTAGAAAAAGCTAGAGCCTAACATGGTTGTAATGATTGTATAAGGTCCTAAATTGGTATATAATGTGCTATAGAGGCAGTGTCTAAGAGTTTAGGTGCATTGGAAGTCAAACGTCAAGGGACGACCAAGATATTCGACGGCTAAGTCACCTATGTGTCTCATATGTGGTTTTATGTGTATATGTGTAATTAATAAGGTTATAAGGTCCTCAAATGAGTTATTATGGTGTATATAGGAAGTATGTCAACTTTCGTGAAGTTTGGAGATCAAACGTCCAAGAACGTCCATGACGTTCGAAAGGTTTGCCTTAAAATGATCTTGTATGTCTATGCATGTTTCCTCGAGTTTTACGTGTTTGTTTTGGATGAAATTCATGTGGGAGGTCCTAAAATCGTATACAAACATATTTGGGTTGGAAAAGTCCGGGAAAACACCCCAAAGGACCATCCAAGGGTCCTTGAGGAAGGACCCAAGTTGGTGCCCAAGACAGCCCAACAAACGGATGGCAATCGACATCCAGTGGGTCAGTCGACGCCCCGTTGGTTAGGTCTCGTCGATTGATACTTAGCCATGGGAGAGGAGAGAAAAATTACAAGCATCAGTCCCAGACCACGGATCAAAAGGACGGTCCATTCGTCAAGGGACGGGCCGTCGATGGTCCATCTATCGTTTGGGTCTGTCCCTGCGCAGGCCACTCTAAGTTCACCAATTCACCCCACGTCCCAATAAAACTTTGGACGGTTGTTTTGAGTGTTATGGGTATAAGAATGTATAAGTCATTAAACTCTTAATTAAACCTTAACACCTAAATCAAAACTCATTCCCTCCCAAAGTTTCTTCAAAAACCTCCAATAGAGTTCAAGGTGAAGATGGAACTTGAAAATGGTTCTTCAATGGTGTTTGTTCTTAAATTATCATTGGGTTCTTCTAAGAAGGTATGGGAGTTCTTCATCTAAGGCTTTCTATCACCTTAGAGCCAAACTCAAAGATGATTTTCAAAGATTTCAAAAAGATGAAAAAGTCCAATTTCTACTCTAAGTCTTGGGTTCTTGCATAAAAGGTTTTCAAACATTAAGATATGATATTATTGATGTATAATTGATGTTTTCGAATGAATTTTCCATGAAACCTTTACCTTCAAAAATCTCTCAATTTGACTAAAATATGGGTTATGTGATCATGCTTTGATATTAATGAATTCATGTGTAGATTGTTATGGGCTTTTGATTCATGTATAGATTATGATTGATTGGTTTATTGGCTGTTTCAATTTTAGAAATTGAGTATTGTATATTCTTAGGTCTATTTAATATTAGGCTTATTGAATTAATATTGACTTAATGATTATGCTTTCTAGTGTAGTTTCTTATGGGCTATTGAATGATAAAAGGATTGTATTCAATTGATGTCTAATTGGTATTAGATTGATAATTATATATTGAATTGACCTAGATTCATTAAGTATTATAGTTTATGTATTGAATTGATGTTCATGGCCATGGGTAAGGGTCTTATGGTATTGAATTGGATGGTTTAGCATTGGATTGAAGTGTTGAGGATGGAGTGGTGGTATGCTGCCCTAATTCCCTTTATTTTATGTTAATTACACTTCAATTATGTTGTGATTGGTATGGTCCACTTATGGTGGAAGTGCTGTGTGAATTGATGTGGCCTTTTCGACGTTACCTTATGCAATATGATGATCATGTCCTTGTCGGCACTACTTTAAGTATTATGATGATTTGTGTAGTTGATTTATGTGAAGTATGAGCATATCTATCTATATGTGAAGTAATGTGAAATACGTGTTCTTTCTATGTATGTTAGGAGATCATGTAGACTATGGCTATGTATTTATATGTGTAGTCTTAGGGTTGATGCATGGTTTTTCCTACTTGACTATATGAGTCTATGATGGTTAGATTGTTGATGATATGGTAGTGTATAGTATGACTTAAAGATGGTAATAGTTATTCCTAAGTGACTTAAAGAATGACATGTAATATGTGTTAAAGTGAAGTATGATGTGTCTTGTCTTGGTTGACTTGTGTCCCTTACTTGATGCATGTATGAATGTGAATATGAGATCTCTTGACTTAGGATGCTAAAGCCTTTTACTATTGAATGTATGAATGACATTTCACCTTGAATGATATTAAGAGGGTCTTTATGTGAAACCTTGAACCTAGTGGTAAGGTTATGAATGTTGAAGTCGAAAGCCGTAATGGTATCCTTCAAGTAAAGGAATGATAGACTTAAGGTTGATTGGCTGGAACGGCATCATATCAAAACTTAGAAAAGTAATGATGAGCTTCTTGTTGCCATTGGAAGGTAGCCCTAGAGGACCTCTTTGGTAGGGTTAATGTGATTGGGTTATGAACTTGATATGGAACCCCTTTATATGAACCTTTAATTTTAATTACTCTATGAGAACAAAGGCTAGCACCAAGTGAGTGTGGTAAGGGAAGTATTTCTAGTCAAAGGATGAGACTAGAATACAAAGTACGCCCTTCATATTCCTTAACCATGTGCCTACATGGGATGTGTCTAAGTTCTACCATTTGCAAGTAGAACACCCTCATCGGAGTATGTTACAACTCCAGATTCCATGTGTTGCTATCATGGTCTATGTCAATTATTGCATATTCTCATCATATGGGATAACTACTAGCATTAGAGAAGTTCTATGAGGTTTAGGTGGTGGTATCGGACGCTCTCTAGACATTGCACAATAGGCTTTGAAGGTGTTAGTGAGAGTCCCTAAGTCTTCTCCAAAACCATTACTTGAATGTCCTTATGTGACGAATGTCTCCTAAATGAATTAAGAAATGTAATGACTTAAGTTAAGAAAGTATTTTAAATGAAGAAGTACTTATCTAGAGTAGTTAAGGGTTGTCTAGTTAAGGTTTGAAGGGGGCATAGGAATGGTCACTCATCTCTTACCTAGATATGTCTTAAGAATGACTCTAGTTAGGGAAGATGGTTTATTGTATATACATGATCCAAACTTAGGTATTCTTAAGGATTACTTAGGTAATCTTGAAGAGTTCAATCATGGAGGTTATCTTCTTGATTTACTTAAGTAAGTCTTTTGATAACCTTTGTAGAGGAGAGTGTCATGTTATATGTATGCTAATGTATTAAGTGACAATGATTCTATCTTAGGTAGTCTATAGGATCTCTTAAGTGTGTGTGTAAGAGATTGCATGGGCGGTCGCTTCACAACTCACTCAAGTGAACCTTAGAATCACCTTTGGTAGGAAGATCTCATGTTCATGTGCTTGATGTTATGTAAGTGTATGTACCTCATTATGGGTGGTCTTAAGGATTATTTAGGTGTACCTAAAGAGGGTGTATGAGCGGTATATCTTTGTCTTACTTAAGTGAGTCTTATATAGATCTTAGTGAGGGGATTATATGCTAGAAGATGTTTGAAGCAAAGTTAAGAAACTTCACTGTAATAGTGAAGAAGTTCACTGTATAGTGAAGTAGTTCACTGGAAAGTGTTCCTAAAAATGTGACTAATTGCTTAAATGTTTCCTTTATGTGTTTCTAAGTTCTTTAATGTTGTTCTTATGAATATAGTATGATGTTTTAATCAAAATTCATGAAAAGCATGTTATTTATGTCCATACTTACTACACTTAATGTGCTAACCCCTTATTTTGCCCTTTTGACCAAAGCATAGGGAATTGGAAGTCTTGATGTGCCATGGAGGATGGATAGGTTTCTAAGGGTTAAATATGAAGTATTGGTGAGTCCTCATCGATCCGAGGACAATATCCACATGTTCCTTATGTCTTAGTCTTTATTTTATGTCTTGTATGGGCTAAGACACAAGTATTGTAAACTCCAAAGTTTAGATGGTTCAATGAGATATTGTAAAGGTTTAATGTTTTAAATGAAAGTCTTCCGCTTGCGTATTGATTATGAAAGAGTTCTTCGTGTGTGAAGAAAGTTTTAAATTCTTACTCATTTTATTATGTTTAGTATGTATAAATTATACGAGTGTCTTAGATGAGACTTCTTGAAGTCTCATTTGCCGTGTGACGACACAAGGATGCTCTAACTTCTAGGGTGTACTTGTAGGTTGTTTTAAAGTTGGTATCAGATCATAAGGATAGGGAGTGTCTTAGTTGTCTCATGAACCACATCTAGTAGAGTCTTGTTTATAATGTGAAGCACGCCACATTATGAATGGGAGGCTATTGGGTTCTCAGAAAAGTTTCACTTTTTCATTCATCTAATCGTGCCTAAGAGCTTTGTATATGGTGTCTTTCCCTTGTTTCTCTTATGTTTTGGTCCCTTGAGGGTGACTTTTATAAAGTGTGGGTTGAAATAGAGAAAAGATGAGATGTGACTTGTTGGATGAGGTGTGAAAGATTGTGTTGATGACCTTATGTTGGCTTAGTTACCTTTTGAAGGGTAGTTAAGTTGGAAAGAATGGTAAGGAATAGTGTGAGAATGTGAAGGAGTGATTGTTGAGGTGGTTTGAATTTGTTTAAGACCCAACCATAGAAAGGAATGTGATGATATTTGGAAGAGTAAAGGTGAGTTCTCCTAGTAAGGGGGATGTAGTGGTTAGATGATGAGGCCTTTGAGAGTCTTTAGTCCTCATGAGGTAGACCTTGGTAAGAAAGTGTTAATAAGGTATAAGGTGCCTTGAGGGTGTTCCTTGTAGTTAATGTTATGTTGACCTTAGAATGGATTTCTCCTAAGTGGGGGAGTATGGTGAAGAGTATTGTTGTTGGGAGTGAGGTACCCTTAACCTTTCTTTATTTGTTAATTCAATCCTAAAACAAAGAGTTCTTAGTAACTTGATTATGTAGGAGTATTTTGTGGAAGATGAGTTCCTAACATTCTATCACGACCGGAATCTAGACCCCAGACGAGACCGGCGTCGTTGACCTCTCAGAGGTCGCAAACAAGTCTACTTACGTCATTCTTACTTCATATAGGTTAATATTAGTGGAAAATTTGAAACTTTTTGTTTCTTAACATACTTACTAAACCTTCTCATTAATACATAATTGTTCACCATCAACCATCTAATATCAAGATCATCAAATAAAAGAAATAGTCTAATATAGTAATAAAGATGTACTTGCCAAAATGGCACCAATACAATGTCTCAATAAAACAGGAAAGAAACGCTAGTGGAACATGCTCCACTAGCTCAACTCTAAAACTAAGCTAGAATATAAATGGCAGCATCCTCGAAAGCATGAGGTCCTACCAAGTCAGGATGAATACTCGACGTCCGAATAACTTCAGCGTCAACCTGTAGCTCTAGCGTCCACCTGTGCCTGCAACTAAGCTCAAGCACACACCAAGGACATGCATGAGAAATAATAGCTCTTTCCTAACAACATAATTATGGAAAGTCAAGTCAGTGGACTTGCCAAATTGAGATTAGGAAAGTTAGTGAACCTTCCAAATTTGGATTAGGAAAGTCAGTGAGCTTTCCAAATTTGGATTATGAAAGTTAATGAGCTTTCCAAATTTGGATTAGGAAATTCATGCCATGAGAGTAACATGCATCATCGTAGTTATCATATTGCACACAGCACGTAACATCTCACACATAGCACATATCATATAGCATACAGCACATAACATCTTTCATAACATTTATTCATATGCCATGAGACCTTAGAATCATGGACTTGACATTAAGACTTTCCAAAATGAGGGCTCAACATACGGGACCTCAACTAGGGAGTCTTCATTAGCAAACACAGAGTCTGCTTTATTCATTCATACGTACTTCATTTCATTTCATTCATAGGCCAGTGTGAACACCAGCTATACCTAGGATGTAGTTTAAGACTTTCATCGGGTTTGCTATGCAATGATCAAGAATAACCTAGTGTCATTACCTGAGTCTAGCTCACCTCTTGATTATCCTATATAAACACCTTTGGTATCATTCATTTGATTATGTGCTTCATTTGAGGCTGGCCTCATTCATTCATTGGGAACTTTAACTTTAACCGACATAGATCATGTGAGCCTCATGAAATCCAGTGTCTCCCCCACACCGAAAAGAGGTGGAATCACCGGCCAAAGTGACCTAAAACATGCTAGCGTACATGGGAATTTAACCCCGCCAGATCCCTATATTGGCACTATAGGTTCGAAGACCAGGAGATATAAGGAGACCCATACCTGGCAAACCGGACAGTCTCATCTCATGAGAGTTACGTGACCCTCCGCCATTCCCGAAAGAATGCATCACCGCTCATATCTAGTCTATTGATGCTCAGTATAAAGTTCCATTACATTGAACTCATACGTCATGGAAGGTGGCTCCTAGTATGAGGACATCATAGCTCATTAGATGATTTCTCATCTCATCATTATTATTAAGTGTGTTAATCTCAATACTTTCATTAGAGTGTTCATAGAGACTGGTCTCTTCATTATCTTACACTCCCATAGGTGAGTACGTTTTGGTAACATTTACTTAGGCTCATTTGAGATTGCTCTCATTCTTTGCATTAGCCTCATATCATGTTGTCACCACATTCATTATCATTAGCACATTTGCTCTTCATAATTACTCACCCCTTATTACGTGAATGTTCATTTCATCATATGCTAATGCACTTGGCCATTTAGTGTGTTTCACACCCTTACTTAACCCTTCTAGGGTTTCATCATTTCATTGTTCATTTCATCATTTCATTGTTCATTTCATCATTTCATTACATACATCTTAGGTTCACTTACTTTTAAACGTATGTTAGACTTATGGGTCTGTACATACAAGCCATGTGGCATTCATAGTTCGTTTAGTGAATCATACATTCCTAAGATTATGTAGTACAAGACTTATGTATCTTGTATATGTGCCAGAATCTTGATTTCAATCTAAGTAGGTGGCATTATTCTCGAACGTTTAATTCACGTATGACTTATGTATCAATACGGAAAATTAGGCAAGGGAACCCAAGTTCGAATCACTTGGACAACATTTACATTTTTCATTGATTTTATTTTTAGTCTTCATGACATTGGGACCCTAGATCGAACCCCAACATCAACATTCTATTTTTATTTTTCTCCTTGGATTTTCCCGTAATTTGGCTGAAGGGTTGTGGGTTCGAACCCCCACAACCCCTTTTTATGTTTCATTATCATCTTGTTGCCCAATTTCGACTACACCAAGAGGTTGTGGGATCAAACCCCAACAGCCTCTTTTATTTTATTCTTTATTTTTCGCTGGGCATTGGGAGGTTGTGGGTTCGAACCCCCACAGCCTCCTTATTTAAATTTTAAATTCGCTAAGGCTGTGAGGTTGTGGGTTCGAACCCCCACAGCCTCCTATTTTATTTTTAATTAAAATTCCCTAAGCTAGGCGTTTGGCAGTGAGGTTGTGGGATCGAGCCCCCACAGCCTCACTTTGTTCTATTAATTAATTTCGCATTTGTCCCTTCTATCCCTGAGGTCGTGGGTTCGATTCCCACGCCTCACATTTTCTTTTTCTTTGATCTCTCTTTTCTCATTCGCAGCATGGAGGTCGCGGGTTTGATTCCCACACCTCCCATTTATTTGTTTAATTTATTGTTCTCTCCTTTCTCATCCAGTAACCCAATTTTGATTCCCCCCAGCCCCCTTTTCTTTTAATTTTTTCGCGAATTACAACTGCCACTCGGGTGAGGTCACGGGTTCAAATCCTGGTGGCCTCACCCCTTTAACATTTACTAAATTTCCAGATTTTTATTCATCAACTTTTAGTCTAAACCAAGTTTGTATATTACTGGAAAATTTAGTCATTTTTCAACTCATATTCATCACACTTTCACTTGATTCATAGGGCGTATTCATATATCATTTTAACACATTTTTAGGCGCATCTTTCATAGGTTTGTTTGGCTAAAAGGTTGCTATTCAATCAGCCACGTTTCATTACAATGAACATCACGTTGTGTACAACTTTTTCACATAAAATACAAGGATTAAACATGCCATTTCACACCTCCAACAGTGACTAAGTTCACTGCGACACGTTGCACACACACATCACTTTTTCACATGATTTCGAACAACATATACAATATTCACAAAATTTTGAACATGCATACTTAAACATAAACATCACGAAAACACATTTCGTCCCTACTTTGTACCAGCAAACATACCCAACTTATGATTCAATGGGAGCTAGTGACAGGGACATGCAACGGGGAACAACCCTAGTTTTTGGAGTGAATATCTTGAATCTTAAGGGGTCTCTTGGGAAAGGGACCAAGAGAGAAGAAACCCATACCTTGTTTGATTGTTCAAATGATGAAGTTGCTTCCCAAACCTTTCTCCAAAACCACGTCCAACTCACCTAAAGTCTCACCACCAACTCGACGGAAATCTCCCCTTGCCTTAACGTTTTTGATTAGCTTGTTTTCTTAGACTTTTTTAGTGAATTCTTCAAGTGTAAAGGACTTTTGTTATATTTTTTGTTCTTCACGTTAATTGGCAGAGAGAAAACAAGAGAGTTTGAATGTAAGGATGTGATAGACCTGAGAGAGTGAAACGTGTGAAATTGTTTAGGCTTAGATGATGACGTAGTCAATTTAGGACTCTCCTTAATACTTAAAATCTGATTTAATTAATTATACATGAAAGGACCATTTTGACCTTACAAAAAAATCAGATTTTAGATAATAAATAAATCACCAATTTGTTGCTTCCATTGGGGCTCGAACTCGGGTGGAGTGGCCTTTGCATAATGGATCATTTCGGGTCGACCCGACCCTAATTGGTTCTTTAATTAAATTAATTAATTAATTAATTAATTCCTTAGGGTAATTATGATATTACTCTTGGCCTGGAAAAGACCATTTTACCCCTGGACCCTTAAAACTTAAAATTTCTTTTTTTTAAATCCGGTAAAGACTCCTTCGATTAAATCTTTGTTTTCGAGAGCTTTACATGGTTGGATCCAACCTTTCCAAGCTCAACTAACTCCCCAAGTTAGTTGGATTGGCCGTAGTAAGGGTTCTGAGGTCTGGTTCAACGCGTATCAATCCGTGTGAACCTTGGTCTAATCGCAAGCATTCTTGACACCTTAAGAATTTATCTTATTCATTTTTAGGGTTGTTACATTATCCCCCCCTTAGGAACATTCGTCCCCGAATGACACTACCACTATATATCGTAATGCCAGTCAGATCATAACATAATCACTATGCACAGTCAAGCAATAGCAATAAAATATGGAGAGATAAGGAAACATAGACTTAAGAGTAGGAAGCCTAACCTCAAGAGCTGAAAAGATGAGGGTAGCGGGATTTCATGTCGGCCTCAGCCTCCCACGTAGCACCCACAACAAGATGATTTCTCCACAATACCTTCACTGTGGCAATCTCCTCGTTCCTCAGCCGCTTGATCTGTCTGTCTAAGATCTCAACAGGTACCTCCTCATAGGACAAGTCTTCATCCACCCCTAAACCTTCCACAGGTAAAATCGATGCTGGATTACCTAGACACTTCTTCAGCATGGATACATGAAAGACTGGATGGACAGAAGCTAGCTCCGCAGGTAATGCCAACTCATAGGCCACCTCACCCACACGCTGTAGGATCTCGTATGGCCCAACATACCTCGGACTCAACTTCCCCTTCCTGCCAAACCTCATCACCCCCTTCATAGGTGATATCTTCAGATAGACCTGGTCACCAACATCAAACTCTAAGGGCTGTTTTCTAGTATCTGCATATGACTTCTGATGACTGTAAGCAGTAGCCAACCTGTCCCTAATCACTCTGACCTTCTCTAAGGCCTCATGAATGATCTCTGGACCCAAAATGGATGACTCTCCAACCTCGAACCACCCAACTGGAGATCTACACCTCCTACCATACAGTGCCTCAAACGGTCAAATCCCAATGCTGGAGTGATAGCTATTATTATACGAGAACTCTATCAAAGGCAGATGGTCATCCCAGCTACCTCTGAAGTCAATCACACACGCTCTCAACATGTCCTCCAATATCTGAATGGTGCGCTCTGCCTGCCCATCAGTCTGAGGATGAAAGGTTGTACTAATCTTTACCTACGTGCCCAAGCTTTTCTGGAAAGATCTCCAGAAATGTGAAGTAAACTGGGCTCCTTTATCTGAAATGATAGACAAAGGAATCCCATGCCATCTCACAATCTCATCGATGTAGAGTCTCACATAATCCTCGGCTCTGTAAGTCGACTTCACAGGGATAAAGTGGGCATACTTAGTCAATCTATCCACAATAACCCATATGGAGTCATACTGCCTTATAGTATGACTCATTAGCCAAAAAGCTACGACTTAACCTGAGTCAGACCGCCAGGCTTAAGATGCTCTGACTTAACCTGCTGACAATTAGGACACTTGGCCACATAATCTGCAATGTCCTTTTTCATGCCATCCCACCAATAAATCTGCTTAAGATCATTATACATCTTGGTGGAACCTGGATGTATGGAATATTTGGAACCATGGGCCTATGCAATAATCCTGGTCCGCAAATCATCCACATCTGGTACACACAGCCTGTCCTGATACCTAAGTATGCCATCACCTCCCAAAGCGAAAGACTCATTCATCTTTATCAACACTGAGTCCTTCAGCTCCATCAACACAGCATCTAGATGCTGACCCTGCTTGACTTCAACTACCAAGGATGATTCAGAACTAGGATGAACTGAAACACCCCCACTAGTAGAGTCAACCAATCGCACACCCAGTCTGGCCAGTCTGTGTACATCTTTCACCAACTCCTTCTTCTCATCCTCAACGTGGGCTGTACTTACCATGCTCATCCTACTCAAAGCATCAACTACAACATTAGCCTTACCTGGATGGTAGTGAACATTCATGTCATAATCCTTCAACAGCTCCAACCATATCCGCTGACGTAGATTCAACTCTCTCTGTGTGAACACGTACTGGAGACTCTTGTGGTCTGTGAATACATCCACATGCACTCCATACAAGTAGTGCCTCCACAGCTTCAGTGCAAACACCATAGCTTCCAACTCCAGGTCATGAGTGGGATAATTCTTATCATGAACCTTGAGCTGTCTGGACGCATAGGCTATCACATTACCAACCTGCATAAGAAAATAACCCAAACCAACCCTAGATGCATCACAATAAACAGTGTAATTCTCACCACACTTGGGCAAAGTAAGTACCGGGGCTGAAGTGAGTCTATCCTTGAGCTCCTGGAAACTCCTCTCACAAGTCTCCGTCCACTCAAACTTGGCTTTCTTCTTAGTCAAAGTTGTCAATGGGGAATCAATGGAAAAAAAGTCCTCCAAAAACCTGCGGTAGTAACCAGCCAATCCCAAAAAGCTACGGACGTCTGTGGGAGTAAGAGGCTTTGGCCAGTTCTTCACAACCTCATTCTTCCTAGGATCCACCTCTACGCCCTGATCGAACACAACATGACCTAGGAAGGTCACTGATCTAAGCCAAAATTCACACTTGCTGAATTTGGGATACAGCTGATGTTGTCTAAGTACCTGGAAGGTTAGTCTCAAATGTTGTTCATGCTCTTCCTTGGTCCTAGAGTAGATGAGAATGTCATCAATGAATACTATAACGAAAGAGTTAAGGTATTCATGGAAGACTCGGTTCATGAGATCCATAAATGCAGCAGGTGCATTCGTAAGACCAAATGACATGACTAAGAACTCATAGTGACCATAACGGGTACGAAAGGCTGTCTTTGGTATATCTCCATCCCTAACTCTAAGTTGATGGTACCCCGAACAAAGATCAATCTTAGATAAAAAACTAGACCCTTGGAACTGATCGAACAAATCATCTATTCTGGGAAGTGGATACTTATTCATTATAGTGAATTTGTTGAGCTGCCGATAATCGATACACATTCTAAGGGTTCCATCTTTCTTTTTCACAAACAACACTAGAGCGCCCCAAGGGGATATGCTCGGCTGAATGAAACCCTTGTCAGTGATATCTTTTAACTGCAGCTTCAACTCTTTGAGTTCAGCTGGAGCCATTCTGTAAAGAAGAATTGAAATTGGCTTAGTATCGGGTTCTAAGTCGATACCAAAATCAATCTCTCGAGGGGGAAGGACTCCAGGCAAATCATCAGGAAATACATCTAGGAACTCATTCACTACAGGCACTGAGTCTATGGAAGGAATGTCATGATCTAAATCATTAACACTCACAAGATGACACAATAACCCCTTGGACATCATTTTATTGGCCTTAAGGTTCGAAATCAAGAGGTTAGGATAACTTGAGTTGTACCCCTCCCAGACTAGCTCCTCTTCATCAGGGAAATGAAATCTCACCACTCTACTACGACAGTCCAAACAAGCATAACAACTGTGAAGCCAGTCCATGCCAAGAATAACATCAAAATCATGCATGGGTAACTCAACCAAGTCTGCACACATAGTCTTACCACTTACAACTATTGGGAAATCCTTGTATACTCTATCAGTTCATACATTTTCTCCTAAAGGTGTACTAACCACTATTGGATCATGTAGAACATCAGGCAATATCTCAAAAGTGAGAGCAAGCAAAGGAGTTAAAAAGGAAAGCGTAGACCCTGGATCAAGTAAAGCATAAACAGAAGTTGAGAATACTTGCAGCATACCTGTGACCACATCAGCGGACTTCTCCTGCTCCTCCCTGCCCTTCAGGGCATAGAACCTATTCCTCTTAGAAGGCTCGGCTGCTGCTGCACCCTGTGGATTAGGCCTAGGCTGAGCATTACCTCCAGCCTGACCTCTGTTCTGTGGGCAGTCTCTAACCATGTGCCCACTCTTACCGCAATTGAAGCAAGCATTAGTGCCCTGTCTGCACTCCCCACTGTGAGCATAGCCACACTTAGCACAATTCTTTTTGGGACGCTGTATCTCACCTCCATTTCCCTTCTTGGGCTCAAGTCTGCCTCCTCTAGGTGCTATACTCCTCTGAGAATTAGAGTTCCCAGAACTATGTTGCCCCTTCTTGAACCTGGGCTGCTCACGGATGCCAAAATTATTTTTGTGGCCTCCATGGCTGGGACCTGCCTGATCTTGAGGCTTATTCCTCCTAGCATCACGAATACCCCTCTTTTTGTGGTTGTCCTCTACCTGCTGGACATGCACCATCAACCTGGAGAGGTCCATATTATCATGGAGTATCGCAGACCGACACTCCTCCTCCAAATCTCCATTGATTCCTGTGAGGAACCTGCTCATCTCATCCCTGTTGTTAGACACAAGGGAAGTAGCATACCTGGATAATTTAACAAACTTCAGTACCCATCTCATCCTTGCAGTTAGATACTAAGGAAAGTAGCATACCTGGATAGTTTAACAAACTTCAGGGAATACTCCCAGACTGTCATAGATCCCTGCTTAAGGTTGATGAACTCCTCAACCTTGGCTTCCCTCATCTCTCTGGGAAAGAACATCTCTATAAAGGCTGTCTTAAACAACTCCCAAGTGATTGGAACTCCGCCCAAAGCTCGGCTATCCTGCCACATCTTGCACCAAGTCTGTGCAACATCCTTGAGCTGATAGGAAGCCAGCTCAGCCTTCTCAGTATCTGTGGACCCCATAGCCACCAGAATCTTATGTACCTCATCCACAAAATCCTGGGGGTCCTCTGAAGTCCTAGACCCTGTGAAAATAGGAGGATTCATCCTCTTGAAGTCTCTCAGCCTGTCATCCAAGCTACGAACCGGTGGTTTCTCCCTCTGAACATCCTGCCGGTTGACGTGGGCAGTCATAGCCTGGGCCTGCATAGTAATGGACTATGCCATCTGGGCCAGAGATGCCCTCACCTCAGCATCAGTCAACCCAGCTGGGTTAACTGGCATATCCACTCCTTCAGCTGGAGCCTGGGGTAAATCTGATTGTTCCCAGTATCTGCTCCTCCTCTCCTCTGACCAACATTCCTCCTAGTATTCATTCTCTGAAAACAATAAGAATTGATGTTAGAAACGCTCATAACACCAAGAAATTAGACATTAGGAAAAACACAATAAGATCAGAAAAAGGGAAATTTTCCTACGCATTATGCAGTCTCTAACTCAAGATAGTGGTGCACTTCACTACCATGACTTAGAAACTACTCAATACGGTTGATGTGAACTTATTATCTTCGGAATTTAACCTAGTGCTCTGATACCAACTTTGTCGCGACCAGAATCTAGACCCCAGACGAGAACGGCTGTAACATTTTGAAATATCGAGGTCATGTGATAAGACTTAAATGAACTCCTTAGGATCTAAACCAGTGTTCCTAGCCAATTAGGCATATTTAGAGTCTTTGATGTGGTGTTGGAACCGAAACTCTTAAACGTCCGGCAAAATGGTTCATAAGAGGGCTAGAGTGTCCTTTTGATTTAACCTAGTTAAAGAGTCGGAATTTGGTAAACGGTTGTAACTATAGGTGTAAAATATGGTGTGGGATGGTATCATGTTGGAAAAGTCAGGGGACGACTCCCCAAGGACCAAACAAGGACCCTCGAGGAGGACCCTTGAAGCAGCAGGGCATGACGGACCCCATGACGGGGCATCACAGGCGCGACGGGGCATCGAGGCCTCCGTCGTGCCAGCCTTAGCGCTTGGACTTTTCCTCCGCCTGCACAAGTCTCTGACCAGCGTGACGGATGTGCAGGACGGAGGGAAGCCAGTCCGTCAAACCACGCCTTGCACTAGTTTGCCTTGATAGGAACTTTGAGAGGTCAATATTATACATGTAAAGCGATAGTATGATGTAAATGGTTTGTATGTTGAGTAACATGCTTATGAATATAATGTTGTTGTCCTTGCTTGAAGAAGGATGTATCATGACATGAAGAGTATGTTGGTAAGTAAATTGCTAATTGTAGTCTTGGTAGGTTACTTGATTGAGTAGGAGATATGGTAATTTTACTTGATCATTGCACTTGTGACTTATTGAAGGTTATCATTAGTATGCTTTGCTTTGCTATGGTTTAATTGCATATGTAGTCCATTATGTTTTCATAAATGTCCCTTTTTAAATATATTTGATTGGTAATTGTATATGAGATTCCATACTTAGTACATGTGGAGTACTAATCCCTTTTCTTTCCCTTTTCCCAAACATTTTAGGTTTGAGTCGTTGAGCTTGATCCAAATTGCTAGGAAGGAAGACTTGGGTATTTTGCCATCCAAGTGGTAGGTCCTCACTCTCTCGAGGACGTGGCCGACATCTCTCTTTTATGATGTGTAGTTACTATGGTTCTATGTTGACTCTGTTATTCTCTTGAGACGATGTAGTAGACAGCCTATATGCGGCTTCTTTCATTTGATGTAGGGCTATGCCCAAGACTTATTGTAATCGATAGATGGTTTATGAGATGAGACAGTTTTATGACTATTATTTTCTAAATATATAAGTGTATGAAATAAAAGTAGAAGACTAAGTAATCTTCGTATATGAACAAGTCTATGTATACTTGATATATATAATTATGTGTATGTAGAGGTCTATGTAAACCTCCGAGTAGTTTTAGATAAAAAGTTTTAAATTCTTTCTGATTTTTAGTCGATGAATGCTATAACGAAGTTAAGAGGCTTGTCTTAGTCCTCCGAGAGGACGACAACGCCGGTTACGTCTTGGGGGTAAACCCGGATGTGAAAAACTTGGTATCAGAGCTTGAGGTTGAATATCCTTGATGTTAACGTCTCTCTCTCCACCACGTTATTTAAGTTTGTATTCATAATTATGAAGCGCGCCACACTTATGAATAGGAACTTATTTGATGATTAGGAATCATTCTCATTGTTGGAAATCCATATCGTGCCCCTAGAATGTACGTCGTATATGCTTTTGCCTGAACCTTGTGTTTTGGTTATAGGAGACGAAATGAGTCGATATGTGACAGGTATATCGGACGACTTACAAGAGGAGTGTCAATCGGCTATGCTACATGATAACATGAATATTGGACGTCTCATGGTGCATGCAAGAAGGGTGGAGGAGGCTAGAGCAAAAAGGAAGGATAAGGATAAGGACTCAAGAAGGACAAGGTCTTATGAGAGTGACACTGCTAAAGATAGGTTGGGAATTCAAGATAGGCCTAGATTCAAGAAGAGGTTCTCAAACCACGTTCCATCCAAATTTCCCAAGACTAGGGATTCTAAAGCTCCTAGACCAAAAGTTGCCAAGGGAAAGGATGGGACTCATCTAATGAGAAGCCTACATGTTCTAAGTGTGGGAAAGGTCACTATGGAGAATGTTTGGTAGGAACGGGGATTTGCTTTGGTTGCGGGAAAAATGGTCATCGAGTTCGAGATTGTCCTAATGCTAAAGGACAAGAAAAAGGTGGTCAGCCAAGTGGTTCTAACCCAAAAAGAACCGTTTTTATGCTCTTCGTACGAGAGATGACCAAGAGGCCTCTCCCGATGTGGTGACTGGTATGTTACAAATCTTTGCCATTGATGTGTATGCATTACTTGATCCGGGTGCTACTTTGTCTTTCGTTACTCCATTAGTAGCTAAGAAGTTTAGTACATTACCCGATGTTTTGCATGAACCTATTTTTGTGTCTACTCCGGTTGGTGAATCAGTGGTAGCAAAAAGGGTCTATCGAAATTGTCCTATTTCAATGCCTCATAGAGTTTATCATATTGATCTAGTTGAGCTAGACATGTTTGATTTTGATGTCATATTAGGTATGGACTGGTTGCATGCTAGTTTCGCTTCCATTAATTGTAGGACCAAAATTGTGAGGTTTTGTTTCCCAAATGAACCCGTTATTGAGTGGAAGGGTGGAAATTCTCTTCCTAGAGGTCATTTCATAACATGCCTAAAGGCGTGTAAAATGATCTCGAAGGGGTGTCTCTACAATATTGTGAGAGTCCAATAAGTGGATTCTGAAGTTCCTCCTATAGAGTCAGTCCCCGTGGTGAGTGAATTTACGGAGGTCTTTCCTGATGACCTTCTTGGTATTCCTCCCGAATGGGAAATCGATTTCGGTATCGATTTGCTACCGGAAACAAATCCTATCTCCATTCCTCCTTATAGAATGGCTCCGGCCGAGTTAAAGAAATTGAAGGCACAACTTAAAGATTTGCTAGACAAGGGCTTTATAAGGGCTAACATTTCTCCATGGGGTGCTCCGGTCTTGTTCGTGAAAAAGAAGGATGGGTCCTTGAGAATGTGTATTGACTACCGACAACTCAACAAGGTTACTATCAAGAACAAGTATCCTCTTCCTTGGATTGATGATTTATTTGATCAACTCCAAGGAGTGAGTTACTTCTCAAAGATTGATTTGAGGTCAGGGTACCACCAGCTTAGGGTGAGAAATGAAGATATTCCAAAGACAGCTTTTCGGACTCGATATGGGCATTATGAGTTCGTGGTTATATCCTTTGGTCTCACAAATGCTCCGGCGGCGTTTATGGATCTGATGAACAGAGTGTTTCGAAATTTCCTTGATTCATTCGTTATTATATTTATCGATGATATCTTGGTGTATTCGAAAAATGAGGTTGACCACAGGGATCATCTAAGGGTAGTATTGCAAACCCTTAGAGAACATAAATTGTTCGCCAAGTATAGCAAGTGCGAGTTTTGGCTGAGGTCGGTGGCATTTCTTGGGCACATTATCTCTAGTGAGGGAGTTGAGGTAGACCCAAGGAAGACAGATGCAGTAAGAAACTGGCCTAGACCCTTGACCCCAACTGACATTAGGAGTTTCTTGGGTCTAGCGGGTTATTATCGAAGGTTCGTAGAAGGCTTTTCATCCATTGCATCTCCTTTGACTTCATTGACTCAAAAAGGTAAAAAGTTTGAATGGTCAGAGGCATGCGAGAGGAGTTTTCAATTATTTAAGGATAGGCTTACTTCCGCTCCGGTGTTAACTTTACCGGAAGGATCTAAAGGGTTCATTGTGTATTGTGATGCATCCCGCGTAGGTTTGGGGTGTGTGCTTATGTAAAATAGGAAGGTGATTGCCTATGCTTCGCGGCATCCCGCGTAGGTTACGTCTTGGGGGTAAACCCGGATGTGACACCGGCGTCGTTGACCTCTCAGAGGTTGCAGACAAGCCTACTTATGTCATTATTACTTCATCTAGGTTAATTTTAGCAGAAAATTTGAAACTTTTTGTTTCATAACATACTTACTAAACCTTCTCATTAATACATAATTGTTCACCATCAACTATCTAATGTCAAGATCATCAAATAAAAGAAATAGTCTAATATAGCAATAAAGATGTACTTGCCAAAATGGCACCAATACAATGTCTGAATAAAATAGAAAAGAAACGCTAGTGGAACATGATCCACTAGCTCAACTCTAAAACTAAGCTAGAATATAAATGGCAGCATCCTCGAAATCATGAGGGCCTACCAAGTCCGGATGAATGCTCGACGTAAGGATAACTTCAGCGTCAACCTATAGCTCTAGCGTCCACCTGTGCCTGCACCTAAAATTGTAGTGTTGTATAGGGTTAGTACACACTTGTACTAAGTATGGGTATATGCAAGCACACACCAAGGACATGCATGAGAAAGAATAGCTCTTTCCTAACAACATAATTATGGAAAGTCAAGTCAGTGGACTTGCCAAATTGAGATTAGGAAAGTTAGTGAACCTTCCAAATTTGGATTAGGAAAGTCAGTGAGCTTTCCAAATTTGGATTAGGAAAGTCAATGAGCTTTCCAAATTTAGATTAGAAAAGTCATGCCATGAGAGTAACATGCATCATCATAGTTATCATATTGCACACAGCACATAACATCTCACACATAGCACATATCATATAGCATACAACACATAACATCTTTCATAACATTAATTCATATGCCATGAGACCTTGGAATCATGGACTTGACATTAAGACTTTCCAAAATGAGGGATCAACATATGGGACCTCAACTAGGGAGTCTTCATTAGCAAACACATAGTCTACTTCATTCATTCATACGTACTTCATTTCATTTCGTTCATAGGCCAGTGTGAACACCAGCTATACCTAGGATGTAGTTTAAGACTTTCATCGGGTTTGCTGTGCAATGATCAAGAATAACCTAGTGTCATTACCTAAGTCTAGCTCACCTCTTGATTATCCTATCCTAACACCTTTGGTATCATTCATTTGATTATGTCCTTCATTTGAGGCTGGCCTCATTCATTCATTGGGAACTTTAACTTTAACCGACATAGATCATGTGAGCATTATGAAATCCAGTGTCTCCCCCACACCTAAAAGAGGTGGAATCACCGGCCAGAGTGACCCAAAACATGCTAGCGTACATGGGAATTTAACCCCGCCAGATCCCTATATTGGCAGTATAGGTTCGAAGACCAGGAGATATAAGGAGACCCATACCCGGCAAGCCGGACAGTCTCATCTCATGAGAGTTACGTGAACCTCTGCCCTTCCCGAAAGAAGGCATCACCGCTCATAGCTAGTCTATCGGTGCTCAGTATAAAGTTCCATTACATTCAACTCATACGTCGTGGAAGTTGGCTCCTAGTATGAGGACATCATAGCTCATTAGATGATTTCTCATCTCATCATTAGTATTAAGTGTGTTAATCTCAATACTTTCATTAGAGTGTTCATAGAGACTGGTCTCTTCATTATCTTACACTCTCATAGGTGAGTACATTTTGGAAACATTTACTTAGTCTCATTTGAGATTGCTCTCATCCTTTGCATTAGCCTCATATCATGTTGTCACCACATTCATTATCATTAGCACATTTGCTCTTCATAATTACTCACCCCTTATTACGTGAATGTTCATTTCATCATATGCTAATGCACTTGGCCATTTAGTGTGTTTCACACCCTTACTTAACCCTTCTAGGGTTTCATCATTTCATTGTTCATTTCATCATTTCATTACATACATCTTAGGTTCACTTACTTTTAAACGTATGTTAGACTTATGGGTCTATACATATAAGCCATGTAGCTTCATTCATAGTTCATTAAGTGAATCATACATTCCTAAGATTATGTAGTACAAGACTTATGTATCTTGTATATGTGCCAAAATCTTGATTTCAATCTAAGTAGGTGGCATTATTCTCGAACTTTTAATTCACGTATGACTTATGTATCAATATGGAAAATTGGGCAAGGGAACCTAAGTTCGAATCACTTGGACAACATTTACATTTTTCATTGATTTTATTTTTAGTCTTCATGACATTGGGACCCTAGATCGAACCCCAACATCAACATTCTATTTTTATTTTTCTCCTTGGATTTTCCCTTAATTTGGCCGAAGGGTTGTGGGTTCGAACCCCCCACAACCCCTTTTTATTTTTCATTATCATCTTGTTGCCCAATTTTGCCTACACCAAGAGGTTGTGGGATCAAACCCCAACAGCCTCTTTTATTTTATTCTTTATTTTTCGCTGGGCATTGGGAGGTTGTGGGTTCGAACCCCCATAGCCTCCTTATTTGAATTATAAATTCGCTAAGGCTGTGAGGTTGTGGGTTCGAACCCCCACAGCCTCCTATTTTTATTTTTAATTAAGACTCCCTAAGCTAGGCGTTTGGCAGTGAGGTTGTGGGATCGAGCCCCCACAGCCTCACTTTGTTTTATTAATTAATTTCGCATTTGTCCCTTCTACACTGAGGTCGTGGGTTCGATTCCCACGCCTCACATTTTCTTTTTCTTTGATTTCTCTTTTCTCATTCGCAGCCTGGATGTCGTGGGTTCGATTCCCACGCCTCCCATTTATTTGTTTAATTTATTGTTCTCTCCTTTCTCATCCAGTAACCCGATTTCGATTCCCCCCAGCCCCCTTTTCTTTTAATTTTTTTGCGAATTACGACTGCCACTCGGGTGAGGTCACGGGTTCAAATCCTGGTGGCTTCACCCCTTAAACATTTACTAAATTTCCAAATTTTTATTCATCAACTTTTATTCTAAACCAAGTTTGTATATTACTTGAAAATTTAGTCATTTTTCAACTCATATTCATCACACTTTCACTTGATTCATAGGGTGTATTCATATACCATTTTAATACATTTTTAGGCGCATCTTTCATAGGTTTGTTTGGCTAAAAGGTTGCTATTCAATCAGCCACGTTTCATTACAATGAACATCACATTGTGTACAACTTTTGCACATAAAATACAAGGATTAAACATGCCATTTCACACCTCCAACAGTGACTAAGTTCACCGCCACACGTTGCACACACACATCACTTTTTCATATGATTTCGAACAACATATTCAATATTCACAAAATTTTGAACATGCATACTTAAACATAAACATCACGAAAACACATTTCGTCCCTACTTTGTACCAGCAAACATACCCAACCTATGATTCAATGGGAGCTAGTGACAGGGACATGCAACGGGGAACAACCCTAGTTTTCGGAGTGAATATCTTGAATCTTAAGGGGTATCTTGGGAAAGGGACCAAGAGAGAAGAAACCCATACCTTGTTTGATTGTTCAAACAATGAAGTTGCTGTCCAAACCTTTCTCCAAAACCACGTCCAACTCACCTAAAGTCTCACCACCAACTCGAAGGAAATCTCCCCTTGCCTTAACGTTTTTTATTAGCTTGTTTTCTTAGACTTTTTTCGTGAGTTCTTCAAGTGTGAAGAACTTTTGTTATATTTTATGTTCTTCACGTTAATTGGCAGTGAGAAAACAAGAGAGTTTGAACGTGAGGATGTGATAGACGTGAGAGAGTGAAACATGTGAAGTTGTTTAGGCTTAGATGATGACTTAGTCAATTTAGGACTCTCCTTAATACTTAAAATCTGATTTAATTAATTATACATGGAAGGACCATTTTGCCCTTACAAAAAAATCAGATTTTAAATAATAAATAAATCACCAATTTTTGCTTCCATTGGGGCTCGAACTCGGGTGGAGTGACCTTTGCGAAATGGATCATTTCGGGTCGACCCGACCCTAATTGGTCTTTAATTAAATTAATTAATTAATTAATTGATTCCTTAGGGTAATTACGATATTATCATTGGCCTGGAAAAGACCATTTTACCTCTGGACCCTCAAAACTTAAAATTTCTTCTTTTTAAGTCCGGTAAAGACTCCTTCTATTAAATCTTAGTTTTCGAGAACCTTACATGGTTGGTTCCAACCTTTCCAAGCTCAACTAACTCCCCAAGTTAGTTGGCTTGGCCTTAGTAAGGGTTCTGAGGTCTGGTTCTACGCGTATCAATCCGTGTGAACCTTGGTCTAATCGCAAGCATTCTTGACACCTTAAGCATTTATATTATTCATTTTTAGGGTTGTTACACATTCTCCTTATGATATATATATAAATATGTTTTGGTTGAGGTGTTATTGAATGAGTAAATGAGTTTTCATGCATGATATCTTCCTTATGATTCATGTGCATCTATTGTAGGTTGCTAATTGTTTCATATACATTAATAGTGAACATGTCTAAATCCTTATATGAGATGGATTGGTTGAGCATTTATAAGGAATTTCATAAGTGTTGCATTGTTAAAATTGTAACGGCCTGTATTTTTGTATGTGGTAGTTCTATTCATGTTATACTTGACTTATACTTATAGTGTAGGTGAGGGATCATGTTTCTTACATGATTAGTGTTGGTTTAAACTAGCTTGGAAGGTGATGTAATGCCTTGCACGTTTTAGCATATGTATTGCAAGTTAACTCCGATGGAAAGTATTTAAGTAATTATAGTAAGGTGGTAATTGAGCTAGCAGCTGCATCACCTACTTGATCTATATTATAGTTAAAGGGCCCAAGTTTGATTGACCAGATTTAGGCTTATATTTAGGGGCTCATTTGAAGCACAAACCTATTAAAGAAAATGGGAATGAAAGAAGGCCCAACAGCCAAATCTGCCAATTGGCCATTATGGATAAAGCCCAAGTGAAACTAAGTAAGTACATGACCTCCTAAGATTTGTTTTACCATGTTATTGGGCCAAGTGTGTACCATCTACTTGCACTAATCTGTCCCAAGCTGATTAAAAGAACAAAGGAAAAATGGACAGCCAAGGTCCAATAATATTAATTCCAAAAGGGCCCAAGTTAAAAGGACAAGCAGGTGGGGCACCTACTTGACATTATATGGCCCAAAATTGGTCAAGAGTGTCGGCCATAACACCTCCTTTTTCAAAGGATAAGGATCAAGTCTTATTCTCCATTTTGAACTTGCAAAAATTTCAGATTTCCTAAGTTCTTTCTTGGTCTCTCTTGGCTTCAATTAGCAGCCCTAAAACACCTTAGAGTTCTTGAGTGCTGTCTAATTTTTCAAGTAAGAGTTTGAAGGAGAGTTTGAATTCTTGAAGTACAAGTTTAGAGGATAAATTTTCAGAATTAAGGTAAGACTTCAACCCATTTGTTTTCCTCTCTTTGATAATGTTTGGAGTGGAGAATTTTGTATATGTTTATCAAGAATTCATGGATGGTGATAAATCTTTGAGTCAATATTCTCCTATTATGCTGAAAGATTTGAGATTGTTAGTGGCTGCCTTATGAATATTGTTGTTGAGGGCTGTTTGGGTATCTCTGGAAATGATGTTTGAAGTTGTATTAATGTGTAGAGGAAGGGTGTGGTGGTTCACCATTTATGTAAGGGTTGTATGGGCCTGATTTCCATCAAATATTTTTAGCTACTGTTTTGGAGAACCTTATTGTGATTAGCTGCTGATGTTAGCTTAATCATGACTTATGTTGTAGATTAGCACCCAATAAGGAAGGCTGAATCGTGATAGTGGTATTGGTCATAAATATAAGGTATGTAAGGCTATTCGATCTATATCCTTTTGGCATGAAATCTGCCACCTGCAATTAATATCAATGAAGTGATTCTCATAAGTTCTATTTTTAGAAAAGAAAGCATGGTGGCAGCGTACTATCTCCAAATAGCTAACAATATTTCTTTCCCCATTCTAAGTACATGGAACTACTTCATTATATGTTCACTACTTTATACTTGTGTAATTTCCCCTTGTGCTGTTATAGAAATGGTATTTGCAAAAGAAAGTTTGATGAATCCTTCTCCTACGCCAATTGGAAGTCAATTGTG